>JALJCO010004935.1:445000-466445 GCA_023101725.1 Atherinomorus stipes
CCCACAGAGTGATGTAACTTTATCTTCCACCCCCCCTCATGGTGAGAAAGACTCTGCAGCACTTTTTTAATATCTCAAATGCAGCCGGTGATCAGGAAGGCTTCTTGTTTCCCCCCAACTTTCATATAATGGAGTTTGCCGGGGTCCGAGCCAAAAAGGTCCATAAAAGTCCACAAAAACTTGTCAATATTCCTCCATACTGCTCGTCCAATGTAATCCAAGTGTCCTGAGTGGGTAGCGTCCAGAATTTACTGGAAACGACGTCATTTAGTAGATTTTTAAAGACTAAACAGTCGAACATCGTAGGTCTGAGCAATGAACCGAAAATTTACACCAACATTTCCAGTGATAACCGACGTCATTGTTTCCCATGTCGGTGTGTTCGGTGCTGCGGCCCCTTTAAGAAAACCACACGGGACGTTTTTGTTCTCTCAGACTTGACGTAGTTTCTGTAACGTGACATTCCTGCACTGGAGCTTCGTGTTTTTCAGCATCTTTTACATGTTTTCTGTACAACATATGTCTGTAAATGATCAGTGACGTTTATTTGATGTCTGTGTGAAGTGATAAACGTTTGAAGGAACGTTGTTTGTGTTAAATGTTTTGACAACGGTAGTGATGCTAATTGCGTTAGCCTGTCCATGGGTTTTTCAATGTTAAGTTAGCATGCATGCTAATCGGTAGTCGTGTGTGCATTAAATGGGAGACTCATCACTGGTTTTCATGGACACAAAGTAATATTTGCTCATATGTAAATGAGAATCTAACTTATTTGAGTTAATTTAATAGTTAATAATTCATTCATTTAATTTGTATGCTCCAGTTAAGGCAGAATATCTGCTTAATAAAATGAAAATAAATTCTTTCTTTCTTTCTTTCTTTCTGTCTTTCTTTCTTTCTTTCTTTCTTTCTTTCTTTCTTTCTTTCTTTCTTTCTTTCTTTTCAACATCCAACCCCTCTTGTGTTTGTCTGCAGCTCTGTCGCTCTTAGCACAATGTAAACGATGAATTTCTTCTTCTACTGTTGCATTATCGGCAGAGTAGGCGCTGAACGGCACGCTTTCATCATGTCGTGAATGCACACAAACGCACAAATAGAAACTGCGATGTTCTCCTGTTTAGTCTCTAAAAATCTACTAAATGACGTCGTTTCCAGTAAATTCTGGACGCTACCCACTCAGGACACTTGGATTACATTGGACGAGCAGTATGGAGGAATATTGACATGTTTTTGTGGACTTTAAGGACCTTTTTGGCTCGGACCCCGGCGAACTCCATTATATGAAAGTTGGGGGGGAAACGAGAAGCTTCCTGATCACCGGCTGCATTTGAGATATTAAAAAAGTGCTGCAGAGTCTTGCTCAGCATGAGGATGAGGAGAAGATGAAGGAGCATCATTCTGTGGGTGTACTGTCCCTTTAAATAAGCGCTCATTCTAAAGATGCTGATGTCTGTTCAGATTTCTCTCAGAAGCCGTTCAAACGGAGGCGGTCGCTCATCACGTGGGCCTTCTGGCGAGGCTCCTCGTCCCACCTGAATGAGCTGGCGCTGGCGGGGGGTCCGCGGGGCTGCCTGTTCGGGCTGCCGCTCAGCGCCGTGTGCGTGGAGGACGCTCTGCCGAAACCCGTCATGGTCCGTGGACGCATTCCATTTCACTCTTGGGTTTTCAACTGTTGCATAAAAGGAACACGTGTCGTCATGACGACGGGATGATGTAGTGTGGTGGGGGTTTGTCTGTATCCTGAATTCTGCCACGATGTGAATAATATGAGGAAAATACACTGCAAAAACTCAGATCTTAGCAAGGAAATTTTTCTCATTTTTAGTGAAAATAAATCTCATCACACTCAATTTTTATTTCTTTTTACAAGCAAAAAAAAAACTTTCCCGCTCTTAATTTTTTTTTTTGCTTGTAGCAATTCCGCCAATGTAACAAGCAAAATTTCCTTCATAAGATTTCTTGAAATAAGATGCGTTTTATTAACACGAGTTCCTATTTCTCCCTGAAATGTTTCTCTTTAGGTAATTTTGTCTTATTTTGAGTGTGATGAGATATTTTGACTAGAAAAGAGTAAAATCTACTTGGTAATATTTGGGTTTTTGCAGTGTATGACCTGCTGAACACGCAGATAAAATACGATCCCAGCTGCAAACGTTGGGATGCTCTGAAATGTGAACAAAAACAGAATGCAGATATGCAAATCTCCTCATCTTCACATTTTGTTGCCGTTAGAACATGAACATATCAGATGCTGAAATTTGACTATTTCATTGTAAGAATTTGGTCCAGAGAAGACGGATGGCGTGTTTCTGCTTCTTCTCTGCATGATCTGTGTTCACAGACGGAGATTTCTGGAGTCTTTCTGACTCCATCAGTGGTTTCCAGTAGAGAATCACGTCTGCTGTAATGCAGAAGATCACCAGCATCCAGCCTGGTCCCGTGCATACAGAGATTCCTCCTGATTCTCTGAGTCTTTTGATGTTTCAGGAACATTTTTCTGAACTTGTTCCACAACTTTTAGCACCAGTTCGTCTCAGATTGTGAACCTCTGTCCATCTGTCACGTTACTGGTCTGTTCCCAGTTAACCTGATTAGATATTAAAGTCTCCTCCTATTATTATTTTCCTGTTCCATCTTCTTACAGACGTGTTGCTGCATCAGATTCACACAGAAGATTTTCTATGAAATAAAATGTCTCAGTTTCAACATCTGACATGTTTATGTTCTCCTGGAGATGAAATATGGGCTGGTGGGATTTTAAAATGACTGTATTTTTATTAGTTTGTGTTAAATCTGGACCATTGGATGTAAAGTTGTCCTCAAAATGATTCACCAAAGGAAAAAAATCAGCTGTCAGTTAAATAAGTTTAAATTGACAAAAGTAATAATAAATAAAAATTCGATGAAAATCATGACAATGATCCTGAATTGTGGTTTGAAAGAAATATTAACAATAACAAATATTAAAAACAAAAAATAAAACAAGTAAACAAATGTGATGGGACTCCTGAGCTAAAATTTGAGGCAATCACTGCAATCAGGTGTTTTCTATAATGTTCAAAAAGACTTCTACACCTGTTGAAAAGGCTGAATTCACAATAATTCAAATAAAAAGAAACTAAAAATATATTTTTTAAAATTTACAAAATTATAATTTAGTGAAATAAAATATTGCTTTTGAATTGTGGTCAGAAATAATAATTGGACAGAAAAAGCAAACAAACAAAATTGGCTCAGACACATAAGAGCACCTTTCCTGTGAAATGTGGACCAACACACCTGTGAACAGGTGGAAACGTCATTCTGAGCGTAAAACACCTGATCGCAGCGATCACCTCAGAAAGTTCAGCTTCGGAGCCCCATCATGCTTCTTTACTTGTTTTATTTTTTGTGTGTTTGTTTTTAATATTTCTTTTGAACCACAATTCAAAATCAGTGTCATGATTTTCACAGAATTTTTATTTATAATTACTTTTGTAAATTTCAACTTATTTAACTGACAGCTGATTTTTTTCCTTCTTTAATTGGAGGGTGTGAATAATTTGGAGAACGACTGTATGTTGGTCCACTGTTCATGGGAAAGCTGCTATAATGTGACTGGACAGTTTTGTTTGTTTTTTTTTAAATTATTATTTTCAACCAGAATTCAAAAGCAAGATTTTATTTTGCTAAATTATAATTTTGTAAATTTTTATTTATTATTAGTTTCTTTTTTTAATAACTATGGTAAATGAATGCTTTTCTTTGATGGGAGGGTGTGAATTTTGGGGACGGGATCGTCCCAGCTCTGGTAGTCAGTGACGGGACGTCCTCCGCTCTGCTTGTCCAGGACATGCTGGTGTTTCTGTACCACGAGGGCTCGTGGACGCGCGGCATCTTCCGCCGGCCGGCCGGCGCTCGCGCCGTCAGGGAGCTCAGGGACGCTCTGGACTCCGGAGAGTTTCATCTTCCTCTCACACGGGACCACGTCTTCATCATAGCCGGAGTCTTTAAGGTGCGGTACGAGTCCCCATCGCTGGCAAAAATCCCCCTTTTCTCTGTTTTTTATCATTTAAAAGTAGAAAGCTGTAGTTCAGCGTGACTCATAAATAATCATTTGTGGTGAGTTTCTTGACCCACATCTGTAAGCACATTATCAGCTTCTTCCCGACTCAGCCTGCGTGCGACACGCTCTGCAGCTCAGTTAGCAGGACAAGCTGTTCACAGCAGAAGAGCCCACATAGGCTCGTTAATATAATCTGGATTATCGTCGCCTATTATCTGCAGGATAACAGCATCTGTGCACGAGTGCTTTTACTATGTCATGTTTTTACTCTGCTGCACCGCAGAGGTCTCGTCGGTAGACCCGCTCCCTCACGAAGGCGGTTCTGGTCCGAAGTAAACGGCCAGAACAGAAAACCAGACACCTGAAACTCAGCCGGACAGTTTCAGCTGAAGGAGTTTGACCCTTGGAGGTCAAATCTGAGGTCAGAGCTGAAACCTGAAGGTGACCTGTGGTATCAGGAAGCAAGGTGACGGCCGCAGGTAGCACTCCGAGTCCTCTCTGCATGGGGGGGGGGTGTCCTTGGACAGGACCTGTTCGTCTCTGCAGGTCTCACAGATCCCGATCAGATGCTGTGTGGTCTGGTCTAACTTCAGGACCCACCATGAGTAGTTTATGGTACTTTTTCATCAATATTGATACTTTTAGTCCCTTAAAAGAATATCACATGATTGTACAGTTTTCAATCATATATTGAATGCAGGAGAAATATTAGATATAAGCAAAAACTGAAAACAGAACTACTGGAAAGAAATACTTTTTATTAATGAGAAAAATAAACAGAAATAAGATTAAAAACTTCTTTCAAAGATCAAATAACTACAGATTAAGATTATTTACATTTATTCAGTGGAAAATGTTCAAATATAAAATGTAATAATACTTTAAATTTACCAAAACATCATCATCACTAACAGAAGCATCATCATGATGTCTGATAGGCTACCACCATCATGTGATATAGAAGCTAGAATCTGATAGGCTACCACCATCATG
Source organism: Atherinomorus stipes (assembly GCA_023101725.1). Taxonomy (NCBI): domain Eukaryota; kingdom Metazoa; phylum Chordata; class Actinopteri; order Atheriniformes; family Atherinidae; genus Atherinomorus; species Atherinomorus stipes. The sequence continues at coordinate 450,039 of JALJCO010004935.1, forward strand.
TGATACAGAAGCTAGAATCTGATAGGCTACCACCATCATGTGATACAGAAGCTAGAATCTGATAGGCTACCACCATCATGTGATATAGAAGCTAGAATCTGATAGGCTACCACCATCATGTGATACAGAAGCTAGAATCTGATAGGCTACCACCATCATGTGATACAGAAACTAGAATCTGATAGGCTACCACCATCATGTGATACAGAAGCTAGAATCTGATAGGCTACCACCATCATGTGATATAGAAGCTAGAATCTGATAGGCTACCACCATCATGTGATACAGAAGCTAGAATCTGATAGGCTACCACCATCATGTGATACAGAAGCTAGAATCTGATAGGCTACCACCATCATGTGACACAGAAGCTAGAATCTGATAGGCTACCACCATCATGTGATACAGAAGCTAGAATCTGATAGGCTACCACCATCATGTGACACAGAAGCTAGAATCTGATAGGCTACCACCATCATGTGATGCAGAAGCTAGAATCTGATAGGCTACCACCATCATGTGATACAGAAGCTAGAATCTGATAGGCTACCACCCTCATGTGATATAGAAGCTAGAATCTGATAGGCTACCACCATCATGTGATTCAGAAGCTAGAATCTGATAGGCTACCACCATCATGTGATACAGAAACTAGAATCTGATAGGCTACCACCATCATGTGATACAGAAGCTAGAATCTGATAGGCTACCACCATCATGTGATACAGAAGCTAGAATCTGATAGGCTACCACCATCATGTGATACAGAAGCTAGAATCTGATAGGCTACCACCATCATGTGATACAGAAGCTAGAATCTGATAGGCTACCACCATCATGTGACACAGAAGCTAGAATCTGATAGGCTACCACCATCATGTGATACAGAAGCTAGAATCTGATAGGCTACCATCATCATATGACACAGAAGCTAGAATCTGATAGGCTACCACCATCATGTGATACAGAAGCTAGAATCTGATAGGCTACCACCATCATTTAATACAGAAGCTAGAATCTGATAGGCTACCACCATCATGTGACACAGAAGCTAGAATCTGATAGGCTACCACCATCATGTGATACAGCAGCTAGAATCTGATAGGCTACCACCATCATGTGATACAGAAGCTAGAATCTGATAGGCTACCACCATCATGTGATACAGCAGCTAGAATCTGATAGGCTACCACCATCATGTGACACAGAAGCTAGAATCTGATAGGCTACCACCATCATGTGATATAGAAGCTAGAATCTGATAGGCTACCACCATCATGTGATACAGAAGCTAGAATCTGATAGGCTACCACCATCATGTGATACAGAAGCTAGAATCTGATAGGCTACCACCATCATGTGACACAGAAGCTAGAATCTGATAGGCTACCACCATCATGTGATACAGAAGCTAGAATCTGATAGGCTACCACCATCATGTGATATAGAAACTAGAATCTGGCTCCTTTCATTATTTCATTGCCTAACATTTTCAAAAATGGAAACAAACTACATATTTTGTATCTGTATTACGGTATATCCATCTTTAAAAAGTATTTGATACAAAAAGTATCAAATTTGATATTTTGTCTGGCCGCTATCGAAGTATCGACTCCAGGGTATCGATATTCCCATCCCCACCCACCACCATCATAACCAGTGGCCCAAATCCACAAAAAATGTTCAACTTCTCAGAATTATTTGGTTTTTGAACTTTAGATTGTAAAGAATTAACAGCTTACATGCAAAACAGGAAAGTCTGCAACCCACTGAAACCTGAAAACAGGTCCTGGACTCGCTGGAAACTGGTCCGAACCCACCTGTTGAGAATGACTGGATCACTTTAACACCAGTACCATCTTTATGACTGCAGTTAAAACCCGGTAGAAGAGACGACTCGTTTCCGTCAGACTTCAGAGAAAAACCGGAAAAGCTTCACTTCAGTCATGTTTAGTTTTTCCCGGTGCAGCGTTGCCCGTGTCATCTGATCTTTTTTTTTTTTTTTTATCACTTCCACCTTTTTTATAAACATGTTTGTCCCAAAAACAGAAATCATCAAATCCTTGAAAGAAAATTCCATTTTTTACATTGAAAACATCAAAAATCCCTTATTCCTGTAAAGTAAATGATAGAAATGACAATTGTATCAGAGGGTTAATTGTTTTGTCATTTTTTTGCATGTTTTTGTGAAGATTTTAAAGAAGAGCTCATTTGCATGTGGTTAGTGGTTCTACAGATCTGCCATGAATCTTTGTCCCGACCTTGTGTTTGTTTAACATCGATTTGCTCTTGAAATCAGCATTTTAATCTGATTACAGAAAAGTAGTTGGTTATTATTTGCTTTGTACATATGTTGGGATCTGCTAAATCTCTAAATCTCTTTATTTTTTGTATTACCCGGATTTTCCGGACGATAAGTCAAAGTTTTCCGCTCTATGTATGGCTGGATTTATGTTTGTATAAGAAGTGTTTCCCCAAATCCACACACTGCATCAAACATGGAACAATCAATGACTTAAAAGGGATTTTTGATACAAAATCCTGATTTTTGCAGAATTTCAATAGATTTTGACATTTTTTGTTTTGACTTAAAGGTACCGTGTGTAACAAAATCACAGGTCAATGGCAGAAAAATGTGACATATAATTCAAATCTGTTTTTATTTATGTGTAATCGCTGCTCTAGAACAGCTGTTCCTAGAATGGGTCATTTATATCTACTTGCTGTGGGACCACATACACGGAGGCTGCCATATTTATTCCACCATTTTTACTACGGTGTCCCTGAATGGACAAAATGTGTGTGAAGTGAGAACTCTGAACTTTAAAACTGCTGTAGCAGCTTTGTTTAATGGGAGTTAGAGACTGTTTGGGATCAGTAATGACTAAAAAGACGTTAAAAATAGTTCTTTATAGTCCAGTCAGCTACACACAGATGAAAACATCTTTATGTCTGGGAGAATTTTGGCCACTAACGGCCACCGTACATTCACAGCAGTGCTGGAATTAGGGCTGGACAATTATGGAAAAAATTACAATCACGATTATTTTGACTAATATTAAAATCACGATTATTATACATGATTATTCATTGATTTAACAAAAAAAGTGTTTATTGAACCACAAAAATTCAACCTCAAATATAACTTTTAAAATAAAGAACACAACCAGAAATAAATTAGAAACAAGTAAAGGAGTAAAATAAGAATAATATATTAAATGATAATAGCAATAAAAATGAATACCCGGTCTACATGCTGTTCTACACTCCCTGCAGTTTGCTTCCTATAACTCCTGTTCACATCAGGATTAATCGTTTTTCTGCCATTATAGTGTTTTTCTGATCGTGAGAAGGCAAGATTGAAATCACAATCAAAGTTCGATGAATTGTCCAGCCCTAGCTGGAATATGAACTCACTGCTATACCCATCTTTACCACTAGATGTCAGTAATTCTTACACACTGTACCTTTAATTTGTGTGATGTTTAGTTTATCATCAACAGTAACTCCTGAAAACTTCATATTTGTTGTTTAGATTTTTTTTCTGGATGGGAATTTTCCAAATATGAAAATCACTTAGAAACACGAACATATTTGGTTATTTTATATCTAAAATATCGGTCTGAATGAATCTTCTGTGAGTCTGTTCGTGTTGCTTTATCGTCCCTGCGAGGATGTTTTAGTTTGAAAAATGTGCTGATCTGAGTCGGATCGATACAGGTACGATACAGGATCATTTCTGTACCTGTAGGTACATTTATACAAATGTTCTCTCAAAAGTACAATATTGGTCTTTATGAGGCCAGAAGTACCTATATACTATGAAAAAGGGTCCAAAGTAATATAAAGTACACATTTGTACCATTTCAACCCTAAGGGTACCTGCAGCATTGAAAAATGTGTGTAGCTTGTACAATAACTATAAATAGCAGTACTTCTAAACAGTAGTATAATTATAGTTATTGTATTATGATTTTCATAATAATCATAGTAATAATTATATGTATAATTATATATGTGTTTGGCCTAATATTTCTATAATAATTATTCATTTATTATTAGCATCTTTGATTGTTGTCATAATCTCTATTTTATTGACTTTTATTCATCATTTTAAATTGGTTTAATTGTACTTTATTAACTCATACAGCTTGATAAGGTACAAAAATGGACCATGAAGGTACAGAAATGTCTTTCAGAAAGGAATCCCCCCCAGAAACAAGCTTTGGACCCTTGTAGGTACAAACTGTTACCTGTATTTGTGAGTGTGCAGCTCGTCATGTTTCCTCTCTGAACGCCGTCTGCAGGATTTCCTGCGCAGCATCCCCGGCAGCTTGTTGGGCTGCGAGCTGCACGAAGAATGGATGGACGTTCTGGAGGAAGAGGAGGAGGAGGAAGAACGGGTGCAAGACATACGGAGGTAACAATCACACGTTTTGTGTTGTTTCAGGAGTTTTCCATCCGATTTTCAATCATTCCTTAAACTGATTCTTTGCTCCACGGTGCAGGATGATTTGCCGACTGGCCAAAGAGAACGCCCTGCTGCTGCGCTACCTGCTGGCCATGCTGCACGGTATCCGGGGCAACGCTCACGAGAACCAGATGACAAGTTTTAATTTATCGGTGTGCATCGCTCCGAGCTTGCTTTGGCCTCCAGGAGCGCCGTGCAGCCCCGAGGTGGAAGGAGAAGGAACGAAAAAGGTAAAAAAGGAGGGAAAATATCCTCCCATCAGTTCATATTTGGTCTTTTTTGTGGGTGAAATATCGATTTATCAGCTTACGCTGTGGAATTCGACCCAGATTTCAGACTAGTTGGCCGCTCCTGCTACGATGACCTTGACGTCTGATTATTACGCAGGATTAAATCTGAATTACTGGGAACTAAAAGAGAATTTAGTTGGTTTGTTTGTAGACCATAAAAACCAGCTTTTCTGGTTGGATTGTCAGATTCATAAAGAGGTTTAACTTTCCAACAGATTTTTGAAACATGGGGTGAGAGCCGAGCAAATTCCTGAGAAATGTTTCATAAAATATTAATCTTCTTAACGACAAGTAGCTGCTCAGGCAAAACCAGCTACCCCCAAGTTTGCTGGTGGGACATGCGTCCCTTTAACTTCAGCAGGGTTCATTAATAACACCGTTTCTACTTAACTTTTTTTGAGTATCATCTTTATAAGTACAAACAAACAGTCCATTGCAAATAAAACCAGAAGTAATAACATAAAGGAAAAAAAAAAGATTAATGGTTGGGTGTGTAGGATTAGCAAGTTTAAACAAATGCGATTCAGTCGTCTGTCCTTTCTGGGATGTTTGTCCCTGTCCGGAGTGAACGGTACTTAACCTTTCCATCACATAAACTCCCTCTATAACGTCAAACCACTGATCTTTGCTACGTGGTTCTTGCTTACCCCATTTTTGTTTTATTTGAAATGAATGAAATGAAAATGAAAAACACTTTATTCATCCCAGAAGAGAAATTCAGCATTGTAAAAAGCTCACTCTTTTTTTTTAATCTTTTTTTTTAAACAATATAACATTTATATGAAATGATAATACTGTATAACAATAATATAATATGTAATATAAATAATAATATAATATTTGTTTTGTTTTATTAGTTTTATTTCGAACATGAGCGACAAAAAAGAAAGTCAACAAAAAAGAAAAAGAGACAAAAAAGGGATTAATCCAAATAATATAACAATACTACAACTAATAATAATAATAATAATAATAATAATACACGTCACCGACATGTCCGAAACCAGGCAGGATGAAGCATAAGCTTATTTAAACTTTCCCTATTTCCTTTAATCACTTAGCAATCAGTCAACAACAGACCCACATATTATCTTTCTAATAACTTTCTACTAATAAAATCTTAAGTAGATCTTTCTGCTGTAGATAACTAAAATATAGGATTGTAGCCAAGTATTTCCATTAATGTGACATCAGGGATGCACAATATTGGAAATTTGGCTGATATCTGATTTGCCGATATTTTTAAAACTCAAGTGGCTGATAACCGATATCAATACCGATACGAAAGCTGAAAAATAAATGATGTAATATTCATTCCTTGTGCAAAATTAGAGAAATACCCCAACTCGTGTTATGTAGAACAAGTCAAGACTTAATGACAGTCGTTCAAACAAAACTAACAGGATACGTGCGTGACATCCTAGAACCACCTGGATTTTATTCTCCCTGAGAAAAAAATCACCCGATAACAGGGGATATTTGGTTATTTACACAAATAAGCGTGTATAAACTGTTCACACAGAACATCCTTAAAGTTTTTGTCTTTAGAAGTTTTAAAGTCTGTAAAAAGTTTTTGAAGAAGTTTTTGTATTTTTTTTAGACTTTAGAAACAGCGGCCTGATCGGTTAAATATCGGTGGAGTGGCTAATGTCCGATACTCAGTTTTCAGGCCAATATAGGCAGATACTGTACCGATGGGGGCCGATTATATCGTGCATCCTTTTGTGATTTGTATCATTTTCCAGAACCAGGAGAACGTCGATGCCTCCAGATTCTCCCATGTTTACCAATCTTCATCTGCTATTTTTTTTTTTTATCTTAAATTCTGTTTCCCATTTTTCTTTTATGTATTTGTGGAGAGTCTGATTTCTGTTATATTTTTATGTCTGGACTGATCTTGTTGGATCTCAGCGCTGCTTTCGACACCTCTGATCTCTGGTTTAAATCATATTTATCTGATAGATTCCTGTTGGTTCATGTCAATGACTTCCTCACACAACAGTGAGTCATGGAGTTCCTCAGGGTTCTGTACTTGGACCACAAGTTTTCATGTTGTACATGCTTCCGTTTGATAATATCATTAGACAGCATGGTATAAACTTTCGTCGCTATGCAGATGATACTCAGATATACTTCTCCATGATGAAACCAGTTAGTTTGTTCGGTTAAGATGTGTTAGAGACATAAAAACCAGGGACTGTATTTATCAAACTTCTTAGAATTAGTCCCACAATCACTCTTACAGAGTGGTCTCATTCGCACTTTTCGCGAAGTGTTGGACTGAATCTTAAGTGTCTCAGAGTGGGTTACGATAGTACCAGGTGTTGTAAATGGAATTTTAGATGATGTCACCTCTAAGCCCACTGAATTGACCAATCATTGAACAGTTCATTGAAGGCTGTGATGGCCCTTAATCATCAGTGCTGCCCCCACAATTTCAGATGATGAAAACACCTAAATTAAAAAGAATCTCTCAAATATCGCTGAAAAGTTCTTATTCTCTCATGAAAAGGATTTTCAGACATGTTGATGACGAAGCACATCACCAAAAGTGTATTGAAAACACAAATACTGATTATGATGTTAATGGTCGTTTATCATTTCAACATACTGCTACAGAGGCTTAAACGTGTATTGAGATTAAAGGAACCACATCAGGCTGGTTTAAATCATATTTATCTGATAGATTCCTGTTGGTTCATGTCAATGACTTCCTCACACAACAGTGAGTCATGGAGTTCCTCAGGGTTCTGTACTTGGACCACAAGTTTTCATGTTGTACATGCTTCCGTTTGATAATATCATTAGACAGCATGGTATAAACTTTCGTAGCTATGCAGATGATACTCAGATATACTTCTCCATGATGAAACCAGTTAGTTTGTTCGGTTAAGATGTGTTAGAGACATAAAGACCAGGGACTGTATTCATCAAACTTCTTAGAATTAGTCCCACAATCACTCTTACAGAGTGGTCTCATTCGCACTTTTCGCGAAGTGTTGGACTGAATCTTAAGTGTCTCAGAGTGGTTACAACAGTATCGGGTGTCGAAAATGGAATTTTAGATGATGTCACCTCTAAGGCCACTGAATTGACCAATCGTTGAACAGTTCATTGATAGTTGTGATGGTCCTAAATCATCAGTGATGACCCCACAATTTCACAACCTAAATATTGCAATAAAAACTGGTGATAAAAACACCCAAATTTAAAAAGTCTCAAATATCGCTGAGAAGTTCTTATTGTTTTATGAAAAGGATTTTCAGACATGCTGACATCACCAAAAGTGTATAGAAAACACCGACACACCACGCTCCTCATTTGGTGGAGTGTTTTTTACCAAAGTGATGCAGGGAAAGCTCCTGATTGGACGACGGCAGTTCTGTGATGAAGCCGTCTTCTGTTTCCCTGCAGGTCTGCGAGCTGGTGAAGTTCATGATTGAACACTGTCAGCAGATCGTTGGGGAGGATCCGGCGTCCCTGTTCGGGGGGCCGCCGCAGAGACTCAACAGCGAGGAGATGGGCTCAGGTACGGCAAGTTTGGAGAGCATTCACAATGAAAAGACTAAAAACAAAGATTAGGCCTGGGACGATAATCCATAAATCAAGCGCACGATAAATGAAAATGAACCCGATCATTTTTCTGGCCTCGATATATCGCCGTGTGCATGCGTGTATCCGTTTTCCTCGTCTCTCGCCTCCAAACACGATGGACAACAAGAAGGTTCATTCTGTTCATCGTCTCAGCGCCTGGACGCGTTTGTGGCTAAAGGCCTTTACACACCTACTCCGAACATTTCGTCCGAAAGATTCACACGGCAACAGCTTTAATTAAATTAATGTCAAGTCAACGGGAGCGTTCACATCAGTGACAAAATCCTGTCTTGTGATTTTGCGACTTTTATTTTTTCAAACTGAGGTCGATTTTCTTCATATTTGCATCCGACAGAAACACAATCCACCAATCAGAGAAGGCGCTCTGACGTCACAGAGCTGGTCGCTGCTGCTGTATCATCATGGTTCAGGTCTCATCATCTTTGTGTCCCAGCACTATTGTTTGGCAAACAAGGTGGGGGGGGTACAGACAAATGCGTCAATATTTCTCCTCCGAATTATTCGCAATTTCGTGCCGTTTATTCGCATCGGTCCCGGTGTGAAAAGGCCTTTAGAATGAAATGAAGGGAGTGAAGCATCCTGTCAGTCATTCAGGATCTTTGTATCTGTGGGAGGAGGCGGAGCCACAAGCTCGCATACATACAGACTGCAGCATGTGAGCTTTTAGGAGCTCGGAAACGCTTATTGCAAAGCCTGAGAGTCCTTTTTGTTTTATTTTTTGTTTGTTTATTCAGGAAATGTAAAAGTTCTGGACGTTCCAGTGTGAAAGAAAAGCTGATTTGTTGCTTTGAAAGGATGTACTTGCATTATTATGATATACTGACACCACATGAGCGGTTATTCTGGTCTCAGGAATGTCAATAATAATATTGTTTATCGTCAGTAACATGTGGGACGGCACAGTTACGGTCCCGTCCTACAAAGATGGCAGCTTATTTTGTGTTTTGGGTCCTCCGGCAGAGTCGTGGGTGTACCCTCTGACCGACTCGTCCTACGACAGTCTGGAGAACGAGCTGGACGACAGCAGCGGGGGGTCCCCCAGCCTCTGCACCAGGAGAGCCCTGAGACCCAAACCAGGCAGCCTGGACTCCATCCTGACGTTTAGCGACTACGACCAGGACCCCGACCCGGACGTGGGACACAGGGGACGCAGTCCCCGAGCGGCAGAACCGGCCGCAGACGTGCTGTCCACCCTGGACTCCCTGTCCCTGGAGGGACGGCAGACGCAGCGGCGGCGCTCGGAGCCGGCCATCGCGTACGCCGCCAAGTTCTGCCCGTACATCTCCGGCAGCACCGACGGTCTCACCGGTGAGGATGACGATGCCGAAGACGATGCGCTCCTCGCACACCCCCGCGCTCAGTCTGGGAGGAGGTGTGCCGCTCTGGAGGCCAGCTCCCCCAGCCTGTCCTCCAACCCCACCTCCCCCGCCCCCACCTACTCCTCCCTGGACTCTCTGGAGTCGCTGCAGTCGCTCAGCGGCGAGCAAACCAGGACCGCCAGGCGGGCCACCAAAACGCACCTGCCCACCCCGCCTGTCCCCTCCACGCCCCCCGCCCCCACCCCCAGCGAACGTCTGAACGGAGGGACCTGTCCCAAAGACAACCCCTCCAAAGAGCAGCTGAGCTGGGTGGCGCTGAAAGGCTGCATGGGCCTCCACCCAAACTCCTGGCTGAAGAAGGACCGGAGGCTGTCGCTGACCCAGCAGGACAGCCTGGACCAGGACGAGGACGACAAGGCGGGGGTGAGTTCACGCACTCGTCATCAGGAACCAGGGCTTCATTTTCTGTACCGCTTATCCGGTGCAGGGTGGGGGGGTCGCTGGGGTCTATCCCGGCTATTATCAGGCGAGAGGCGGGTTCACCTGGACAGGTAACCCGTCTGTCGCAGGACTGAAAAAACAGTCGCCGCTTATTTCTGTATCGACGAATCGTTTGTTTATAAGCTTCGTTTTTCCTCTAAAATTGCTGCCGTACTTCCACTGTCCGTCTGTCCGTCCGTCTGTCCGTCTGTCCGCTCAGCTTTTCTTCAATAGTTTGACACGTTTTTCCATCAGATTCAGCGAGAAAGTCTCCGAACTTTTGACCGTTACTGTAAATATGCTACAATTTTCGTATGATCTGATCAGTCGTCTAATCGATTATCAAAATAATCATTTCTAAGCCAACATTTCCATGTGGGGCCCATATGGGTTAAAGGAATATTCCACCCACAGAATGATGTAACTTTATCTTCCACCCCCCCTCATGGTGAGAAAGACTCTGCAGCACTTTTTTAATATCTCAAATGCAGCCGGTGATCAGGAAGGCTTCTCGTTTCCCCCCAACTTTCATATAATGGAGCACGAAAGTTCATTAAAAAAACTACAGAAGCTTCGGCGTTCAGAGCGTACTCTGCCAATAATGCAAGTGTAGAAGAAGAAATTAGCTGTTTACTTTGTGCTAAGAGCGACAGAGCTGCAGACTTGATTTAAAACAAAGAAAGAAAGAAAAAGAGAACGCGTGATCTCGTCTGCCGCGGCTTCTGTAGTTTCATGAACGGCAGCGGTGTGCTCGCAGGAGATACGATGTAGTACTGATGTAGTACTGATGTAGTACTGATGTAGTACTGTTTAGGCTAAATGACGTCGTTTCCAGTAAATTCTGGACGCTACCCACTCAGACACTTGGATTACGTTGGACGAGCAGTATGGAGGAATATGGACATGTTTTTGTGGACTTTATGGACCTTTTTGGATCGGACCCCGGTGAACTCCATTATATGAAAGTTGGGGGGAAACGAGAAGCTTCCTGATCGCCGGCTGCATTTGAGATATTAAAAAAGTGCTGCAGAGTCTTTCTCACCATGAGGGGGGGTGGAAGATAAAGTTACATCATTCTGTGGGTGGACTGTTCCTTTAAACTTTGGCTGCATATGAGGGACCCAAGTGGGTTTGTCCACGGTTTCCATGGTGACCCCACCTGTGTGTTTGCCCACATGGGCTTGAACGGGGCAAATCTGCAGATTTCAGTTACATGGGCGCCGTATGTGGAAGCCCACATGGGAAAACACAGGTGGGGTCACCATGGAAACTGTGGACAATCCCACTTGGGTCCCTAACATGCAGCCAAAATCTAACCCATACGGGCCCCCCCCTCATGGACATGCCTGTTGTGTGTTTGTGGAGCAGGGAGGGACCACGGAGAAGCCGGCGGCAAAGCCGACGTCCAGCAGCCAAACTAAAGCCAGAACCCGCCGAGGCTCCAAGGACGCCGGAGAGCGGGGGAGGCCCAGCCAGGCTAAACAGGACCCCTCCAGCCCCTCCTCACTCCACTCCCCCAAACCGAGCTGGTTCGCCGGGTCGGAGTCCCCGCTGACGGTCCAGATCAGCGACATTCACGGCGACGCCGGGAAGAGGCGCGGGGGGGCCGAGCCCAAGCCGCCGTCAGCGCCGTTATTCTACAAGCACAGCGGCCCGTCGCTGTCCCTGTTCCGACGGCCCAAGACTCACACCGTAGAGGACGGGGGCAGCCGGCTGCATCAGCGCCGCGGCTCCGAACCGGGCCGGCAGCTCGCCGACCGGGCCGCCTCCTTCACCCGCGCCAGGCTGCCCAGCGACCCGGGACTGAAGGTGTCCGAGGCGGATCCGCAGAGGGGAACGTCGGAGGGCCGCTTCTGCCTCTCCCCCGGCGCCACCAAAACCGTGAGGGACTACTTTTCCTCTCACCCGCGTAGCAATCCGCAAAGCAGCCAGCAGGTGGCGCTCGCCCTGGTGGAGAGCCGCAGGGAGTGGCGGAGGAGGTGCAGCGACCCGGCCGCCGAGCCCGACTTCGAGCAACTTCTGTTTGCAGAGGAATCTTATGTCTGATTATAACGGTAACCCAGGGCAACAAGAAGCACTTAAAGGAGAATTTCACTTTTTCTGAACCTGGGGGGTGTTTTCATGTCCTTATATGTGAGAGATGGAGGAGGGAACGTTCCAGAAAGCTCCAGCATTTATCCAGCAGCAGCTAGCAGCAGCTAATGAGAAGTATGGGGCAGCTGGCCCCCACCTCTAAGTTCACCCTAAAAACCTGCTTTTTTCCACCCTGAAGGGCTCGGATAGTCTCAACGAAGATCGCCGTTTGTGTCTCGGGACGCAGGAAATCAAATCTCGTTCTAAAACACGCAGTAACGTGCGTCAAAACACCGGGGGGGGACGCGAGTTATTGCGCGATTTTCCAAAATCACATGATGATTCGCGTCAAAACTCAGGCTGGGAAAAAAATGAAATATCGCAATATTTTCATATGCAGATTTCATGTTGGTCTTGTGAGATTTCATAGTTCATTTACAAAATCTCGTAAGATTTCACAAAAACACGAGATTTTGTCGTTCTGTTACGAAATCTTGCGAGATTTCAAGAAAACTCGCAAGATTGTCGTTCTGTTAAGAGATTTTACCCGTATATATACCGCATTTTTATTCGATAGAAGATTTCATATTGATATTGAAAAACGCGATATTGCCACCGACGAAATCTTCGAGATTTCATAGTACTCACAAAATCTCACAAGATTTCACAAAAACACAAAAGATTTTGTCGTTCTGTTACGAAATCTTGCGAGATTTCATGAAAACTCGCAAGATTGTCGTTCTGTTACGAGATTTCACTCGTAAATATACCGCATTTTTAATCATCGATATGAGATCTCGTATTGATATTGAAAAACGAAATATTGCCACCGACTACATCTCGCAAGATTTCACAAAAACGAGATTTTGTCGTTTCTCTCGGTTCCCTTCTCTTACAAAATCTTGGAAGATTTCATGAAAACTCGCAAGATTTTGTCGTTACGAGATTTCACTCGTCAATATACCGCGTTTTAAATCATTGATATGAGATTTCATATCGATATTGAAAAACGCGCTATTGCAACCAACGAAATCTCGCGAGATTTCATAGTTATCTTACAAAATCTCGCAAGGTTTCACAAAAACACGAGATTTTGTCGTTCTGTTACAAAATCTCAGGAGATTTCATGAAAACTCGCAAGATTTTGTTCTGTGACGACGTTTCAATAGTAAATATATTGCATTTTTAATCATCCACATGATATCAGCAAATAAAAATATGATATTTCATTGTGATATTTTTTCCCAGCCCCAGTCAAAACACCGGTGCGGGACATGAATTATCGTGCCTTTTTTTAGAACGAGATTGGATTTCCAGCATCCGGATTTGGACTCAAACACTAAAACAAACACTGATCTCCAGGTAACGTAGATACTTTTGTTCATGTCTCCTCTCTAGTATGACGTCGGACACTCGGTGTCGGGTGGAAAAAAAGCAGGTTTTTAGGGTGAACTTATCATTATCATTAGCTGGGCTGCCTGCCCGGATAAATACTGGAGCCATCTGGAAAATAAACTGTATATAAATATATCCTTTCACATAAGAATGGACGTATGAAAACACACCCCAGGTTAGAAAAAAGCTAAATTTCCCTTTAATTAAACATCACTACGCGTCAGCAGTCATTTTTATTAGCAAACGCATTTCCAGAAAAATAAGAGACCACTAAAAAATGCTGAGTTCTCAGGTTTAATCTGTAAAAGTCGGAGTGATTCGAGCTGAACAGCTTTGCTTCTTTTCCTTTTAAACTGCAGATCACGTCTGTGCTGGAAACGAACCACGTGCGCGTCCACGGTTCGCTCTCTGACGTGGCTCATGTGAGATCTCTTCCATCGATATCTAGATTAATGGCGTTTATCTCTCCCAGGTCATCGTTCGAGGAGAATAATTCTCGTGGTTTTCATTAAAAATGACAGTTTAACCCGTTTGCCTTCCTCAAAGTTTGCGTCGCTCGTCATCCTCATGAACAAAAGTGTCCACGCACAAAACCTTTTAAAAATTCATCATACGCAAGTTTTTTTCCTGCTTTTTGTTCTCATAAATGATCCAAACAGCTTTTGTCCTACTTTAAACTGCCAAACAGTTTTTTAACCCTTAAATTTCCAGATTAAAAGTTTAAATTGCTGACTCATTCATTAAAAAACACAAAAACTGAATTATTTTCTACATAATAAATATTACAGGTGGTGATTAGACACTTCATAGGTCAAAGGTTAGCAACAATATAGGGCTGCTCAATTAAGGAAAAAATAATTATCACGACTATTTTGGCCAATATTGAAATCACGATTATTTTCTAGTTACGATGCATTAATTTAGCATTTCTTTCAAAGGTTTCTTGGATTTAAAATATATATAGGCTACAAATATGTACCTTACAGCTGTTTTGCAATGAATAAAACATTAAATGAATTAAATAAATATACTTCGAACATTAAATTCATGCAAAATACATAGAAAAACATAAACTATGTATTCTTCTATGTTCGTGTTACATTTGGAAAAGTCGTGATATTTGACATTTTTACTGGATTCCTCCAGATTTACCTCTTTCTCCGTTGTCGGCAGATGCAGCAAATCCTGCTACGTTCTCGTAATATTATGGGAGCAGGAAGTACTACGAGTAATTTCTATGCACATTTGTGTGAATTTACTTCTGATTTCAGATTTTCACAATTTTAATTTAGATGCTGAGTAGGAAATTATTTAACTCAAGACGTAAACACAAAAAATATCTTTGTGTCCCCCATAAAGGTCCCGCACCTCCATGATGTAACTGTCAGTGACCGATAATGAATGATCCAATACTACACAAAATGTCCCAATGAAGTCAAGTCAATTTGGTTGCTAATCTTTGACATATGCAAGTATCCGATCACCACCAAAGCAACATTCCTGATATTTTACAGAAAATATACAACTTTATGTTGTTTAGATCAATTGATAATTAAAATAAAGTGGTTTTTAAAGTCTTAAAATGATTAAATGTTAGTGTTGAGCAGGTCTGAAGGTGTTCAAGTGATTTATGGGAAAAAGAAGTAGAAAAAATTACTGATGTATGATCATTTTATAGCATATTTTGTGTGTGGGCACTTTTCTCCGGAGGGTCACCAGAGGGAGTTTCTGACACGACGTAAAAAATACAAATGAAATCAAATCAATTTTGTTGCTAATCTTTGACATATGCAAGTATCCAATCACCACCAAAGACCCATCCCTGTAATATTTATTATACGGGAAATAATTCAGTTTTTGTGTTATTTTGTAATGAATGAGTCAGCAATTCAAACATTCAAGCTGGCATTTAAAGGGTTAAAATACTAAAAACAATTGAATGTTTGGTAGTTTTCAGTAGGACAGAAGTTGTTTCGATAATTTATGAGAAAAAAATGTTAATGTTGGTGATTTTCTGCTGGAATTATGACACTTTTGTCCCGAGGATCACCTGAGGGTGCAAAATTATATAAGTATAAAAAATGTGAGGGGGAAAAAGTTTTATTAAAACAAGAGTTGCTGCAAAAATTCATGCCTGAAATGATCAAGTAAAAAAAAATTTTAAATGACCAAAATGGACGCAAGTGTCCCGAGGAAGGCATTAGGGTTAAACTGATTTCTTATTAAAAGATCTACATGTAAAATACATGACAATGATCTTTGTTTTGTTTAACACTTTTACAGATTTGAACTTTATTTTGACCTCAGCAGCTCAAACGCCGTCCTGGTTTTCCGTTTACCAGACTGGAGCTGAAAAGTAAAACTCAGATGTAGATTTAAGAGTAAACAGCAGTGGTCTCTTATTTTTCCCAGAGCTGTTATTAATATACCGTATTTTCCAGACTGAGTCGCACCGGAGTGTTAGAGGCGTCATAAAAAGAAAAAAACATTTCTTTAGAATTTCATTACAGAAAACCTAAGAACAGAAATCTGGAAAAACATGTTATTTACTATCCAACAGCACACAGAACATGTGTCTGGTATGTTCAGGTAACGCAGGACATAAAAGCTCCCCGATCACTTTGATTTTAAAGTTTATCCTTTTTAATTCTGATCATTTACAGGCATTAACATGTTTTCTTTTATGATTTTTTATATTCATACCCTCCAATTAAAGAAGGAAAAAAAATCAGTTGTCAGTGAAATAAGTTGAAATTGACAAAAG
>JALJCO010004936.1:0-195657 GCA_023101725.1 Atherinomorus stipes
AGTGTCTTGCCCAAGGACACAACAACAGATGGCTGAGGGATCGGGATTCGAACTGCTGACCCTTCAATCATTAGCCGACCTGCTCAGACAATTGTGTCAAACATGGTCCCTATCAAGGTCCTCCTTCATGTGCGAAAGCAAACTGGTAATAAAGATTAGCTAAATCTAAAACAAGTAAACAAAATTGTTAAGGTTGTGTTAACCAGATAACATCAGCCCAGTTCAGAAGCTAATGTGGGAGAAAACTTACCCAACACTTGTGTTTCACTTCCCATGCTGTTTGGTAATCCTCCACAAGTTTTTCAGCCAGCCCAGGACTGAATCTGCTGCTTCTGTCCTGTCAACAATCTCCTCTGCTGGATCACAGAGACTCTGTTAGTAGCTTCAGGTTCAAAACCGTATGGATCAGATCCAAAAATAATATTTTCTTCTTCCCCGTTCAGCTGTGTTAGCCATATCTGTACATCACAGAGTCCCTTCAGCAACATCATTTCTGGAAAACCGGTTTTTACAAGTGTTTAAGCTGATTTTAGTAGTCCATAAACAATTTCTTTATTTTTTAATATATGGACTTCTACAAACAAAAAATAGATATTAAGTATAAAAAATGCTTCACGCAAACCATTAATCACCCTCCTAAGTTGCCAGCTGCTCTTTAAATAGTGATGCTAATGTAGCGTCTTGCAGTCTATGTTAACAACAGGGCTACACTGCAAAAAATCAAATCTTAGCAAGTATATTTTTCTAGTTTCTAGTCCCGAATATCTCATTACACTCAAAATAAGACAAAATTACTTAAAGAGAAACATGTTAGTAAGACATAAGATCTTATTTTAAGGGAATGCATCTTATTTCAAGAAATCTTATCAAGAAAATTATCTTGTTCTATTGGCAATAAATAAAGAGAAAAATATATATTTTTAACCTTATTTTTAGAGTGGCCAAGATTTTTCCACAGATTCGTCCACAGTGGCCCCCTTTCCCACTGAGCCGATTTGAGAGCTGGTTCAGAGCCAGAGCCTGATAAAAACTGATTCTTTGGCTTTCCACTGCCCAAGCACAGAATCCCAGCTGCCGGTTTGTTTCATGAGTAATATCTATTTGAACTGAATTGATCCTGTAAAAATCACTGCAGTACTCTCATCCAGATGTACTACAGTGGAGTCATTGATACACAACACTGCAGATAGTTTTTACTGATGAGTAACTAAGACATTTTCCTTTTTGTACATGTGACGCTTCAGACTGTAAATATGCAGCCATGCAGAGTAAATGAGTGGACCCGCTTTTAAAGCTCTAGTGTGTTTGCAGTAATGATTAAATTTAGAGTTGATGTGGGTGACCGAGTGTTAGTTTTGTCAGTACTTACAGATGTAGTGTTGGACTAAAAGATTATCTGGAGAAAACAGGAGTTTTTTCGAGAAGTGAGAAAAGCCTCACTCTGCATATAAAGTCGGTTTTGGGGGAGGAGGCAGGAGGGCGGTGTTCAGGGATTGTAATTAATCTTCATAGTGAGTCGATAATGTGTAAATGCTGAAGTTTTACAGCAAGCTGCACAAAAGTGCCTCAGTGATGCAGAACAGAAATAGAAGTTGCTGCTCAGTGCTGATATCACACTATATGGAGATGTGAGAAGAAAGGTTACCACTGGAGCTTCCATCGACATATAATGTATGAGCCATGATAAGACCTGAAACACAGCACACCCATTTCCTCAGCAGTTTCGCACCTCGTTTGACAAAGCCTTGCTGAGAAAGCAAAAGCATGCGTGTGCGCGCTTTCTTTCTTTTACCGAGAGGCTGATTTGTCCAGTCTCAGTAATATTTCTGGGTTATTACCCAGAGCAGGGCTTTTATCCTCCTAAATGTGGTTTAAGTAGGGATCTGAGCTGTGTCTCCTCATGCATACACCTCCACATCCAGGATTTGTGAGCTAATATTAGCTGAAGCAGATTAGACAGGAGAACTTACCACTTCATTTGATTAAGGGCAAAACAAACCCCCCGAGTGAATAAAAACTCCAGCTTGTAGTGAAAACCACTTTGATAAATTAATGATGTTCCACACTGCAGCCTATTATGAGGAGATTAAAGCAGCTGGAAAGATGTTCAGGAGTGTTTGGAGCTTCGCAGTAGGCGTCTCACCTCTCTGTCAACACTAGGTGGCAGTAAAGCTCCATGACTACACTGGATTTAAAGCTTTATCTGGTCCGAGTTACTGTCTCCTCATGGGGATGAAACATATTCAATGCAGATTTTCCCTCCATCCCTATCCAGACTCTTTCCTTTATGTTTATTTTTTTGTTCATTTCACACTGATGGAAATGTTGATGTTCAGCGAAGACGTGAAGCTGTAAGACGTCTGATGCCGGTTCAGTGATGATCAGGAGCAGAAGGACAGATAAACCCTCCTCACATCACATTAATACCAAATTGTATTTTTATTTGCATTTAAAAAGGCGTCATTGCAGATGCTTCAGTCATCCTGACACTTTGATAATGTCAACTCTCATAATTCAGAAACTGATGGGAAAAAAGATTTTTGTTCTAAACGAAATGAGATTGAGAATAAGCTGTAAACTCAAAATGGGACAGGGTTTGGAATAGTTTTTGGAACAGTGGTCCGTACAGACTGCAGAGATGTGGATGCTGCAGGACAACTCCAGCTGCTCTGTGAAGAATGAAACCATCATCACAAACCTTTACTATATATATATATATATATATATATATATATATATATATATATATATATATATATATATATGTACACACACACACACACACACGTGTTTGTTTTTATATCCCCGTGGAGCATATCTATTGATATAATGCAATTTCTAGCACCTTACCCTAACTTCTTAGATTCTGAAGGTCAACTGGGGGGGGTAGATAGAGACTGAAGGAAGAAAAGGACGAAGAATGTGGAATTAATTTGTTGCTATACAATAAAATTAAATAGAAAGAAGTAAGTTTGAAGCAAATATAAATAATTTTATTTTACACAAAGCATATATATTAATAAATAAAAAAATATATATAAGTTAAGAGAGTGCGTTCCCTAATGCAGAATTTTTTCGTTGCTCTCTGATAGATAATGGTAGGTAAACAAACAAAATATAAAATAAAAGAAAGAATCGATACGGATTAAATAAAAAGAACAATTATTATTTCTGAAAAAAAAAAAGTGAATGAGCAGGCAGAGAAAGAAATAAAAAATAAATATCTGAGAATTTATAATGGAAAATATAGTAATTCAGTCTTGGACAAAAGGCCAAAAGGTCCAAGTGTTTTATGCCTCTGCCATGTCAATCAAAATAAAATAGAGATGGAGGAAGAAAAGATATACTTTATTGGTATTGGATCTGAAAAAAATTTATAAAGATTAAGAGAGCTAAACCTAATGCCCACTTAACTGATTGCCTAAACCTAACCCTTGTCCTAATCCTAACGAAAACCCTAATTGTAACCTAATCTCTAAAACCTAATCTTGACCCTCAAAACAGGGTTTGTGCCCATGGGGACCGGGAAAATGTCCCCGAGGGGCAAGACGTCCCCACGGTGATGGTAAAAATCCGGAACATGGTCCCCACAATGTTGCAAAAACGCGCCCCCACACACACAAACACAGGTAGGCTACTACCCAAAAAATTGGAATTTCCTGGAAAAGTTAATGTATTTCCATAATTCAACTTAAAAGGTGCAATTTACATAGAGGGAGAGCAGAATTATTAGGCAAATGAGTATTTTTGACCACATCATCCCTCTTTATGCATGTTGTCTTACTCCAAGCTGTACGGGGGGGGGGGGGGGGGGGGGGCGGGGGGCGCCCGGCAGGCCGCGCAGACGTCTAGCTTAGCTAATGAAAGTTATTTTTCTTCTGTCTGTGGGGTCAGGTCAGATCCAACAGTCGGGTAGGTTGGACCAGCTCCGCTGTCTGGTGTGTTAGGGTAGAAGAGCTGGATGAGGAGGATTTCTGAGTAGATTCTATTGTTTGGTAGAAGGAAATTTATGAATCACAGTGGATAAATAATAGGATATTTATATGATCAGATGTGGTATTTCAAGTTGGAGAAAGGGACCGTGATTTTGTAGTAAAATGGGTCTTGAACAAAAGTCACGTGTCTGGCAGAGACCGATAGGCTGAAAGCCTACTACCAATTAAGCATATCAGGTGATGTGCATCTCTGTAATGAGAAGGGGTGTGGTCTTCTCTGTTGTTTGGTCTCTTCCGGTTCAGTTTTCTCTGACGATGCCCCACAGATTTTCAATGGGGTTCAGGTCAGGTGAGATTGCGGGCCAATCAAGCATGGTAATCCCATGGTTGTTGAACCAGGATTTTGTAGTTTTGGCAGTGTGGGCAGGTGCCAAGTCCTGCTGGAAGATGAAGTCTGCATCCCCATACAGCTGGTCCACTGAAGCAAGCATGAAGTTCTCCAAAATGTCCTGGTAGACGGCTGCTTTTATGCTGGACTTGATGAAGCTCAGAGGACCAACACCAGCAGCTGACATGGATCCCCAGGTCATCACAGACTGGGAAACTTAACACTGGACTTCATCTAGCACCTCTCCGGTCTTCCTCCAGACTCTGGGACCTTTGTTTCCAAATAAGATGCAAAACTTGCTCTCATCAGAAAAGAGGACTTCTGACCACTGGGCAACAGATCAGTCCTTCTTGTCTCTAGTCCAGCTAAGGCGCTTCTGGCGTTGCTTGCTGTTGAGGAGTGGCTTGACAACAGGAATTCGATATTTGAAGCCCATGTCCAGCATCCGCCTGCATGTTGTTTCTCTTGAAGCAGTAACTCCAGCCTCAGTCCATTCCTTATGAAGTCCTCCACACATTTGAAAGACCCTTTCCTGACCATCTTCTCCAGGCTGCTGTCAGCCCTCCGGCTTGTACACCGTTTTCTTCCACACTTCTTCCTTCCACTTAAATGTCCATTAATGTGCTTTGAGACACTCTGAGAACATCCAGTTTCTTTTGCTATCACTTTTTGTGTCTTTCCCTCCTTGTGCAGGGAGTCAATGATGGTTTTCTGCACAACGGTCAGATCAGCATCTTCCCCATGATTGTGAATTCTTCTAAACCAAGACAGAGACTTTTTAAAGGCTCAGGGCACTTTTGCAGATGTTTTGGATTACTGATCTGATTAGACTATGACACTCCAAACCTCCATGGCCATGTCTGAAAAAGTTATTGTCTCCTCAACCTTATAACTGGTTATAACTTAGCAGCAGCAACTGCAATCAAGCATTTGCGATAACTGGCAGTGAGTCTTCTACAGCGCTGTGGAGGAATTTTGTTCCACTCATCTTTGCAGAATTGTTGTAATTCAGCTCTATTGGAGGGTTTTCCAGCATGAACCGCCTTTTTAAGGTCCTTCCACAGCATCTCAATTGGATTCAGGTCAAGAAGTTGACTAGGCCACTCCAAAGTCTTCATTTTGTTGTTCTTAAGCCATTCAGAGGTGGACTTGCTGGTGTGTTTTGGATCATTGTCCTGCTGCAGAACCCAAGTGCGCCTCAGCTTGAGGTCATGAACAGATGGCCGGACATTCTCCTTCAGGATTTTTTGGTAGAAGCAGAATTCATGGTTCCATTTACCACAGCGAGTCTTCCAGGTCCTGAAGCAGCAGAACAGCCCCATACCATCACACTAACACCACCATATTTCACTGTTGGTATGATGTTCCTTTTCTGAAATGCCGTGTTACTTTTATGCCAGATGTAATGGGACCTACACCTTCCAGAAAGTTCCAATTTTGTCTCGTCAGTCCACAGAGTATTTTTCCAAAAGTCTTGGGGATCATCAAAATGCTTTCTGGCTAAACTGAGACGAACCTTTATGTTCTTTTTGCTCAGCAGTGGTTTTGGTCTTGGAACTCTGCCATGCAGCCATTTTTGCCCCCCAGTCTCTTTCTGATGGGGGAGTCATGAACACTGACCTTCATTGAGGCAAGTGAGGCCTGCAGTTCTTGGATGTTGTTCTGGGGTCTTTTGTGACCTCTTGGATGAGTCGTCGCTGTGCTCTTGGGGTCATTTTGGTCAGCCGGCCACTCCTGGGAAGGTTCACCACTGTTCCATGTTTTCACTCATTTGTTTTCAGCAATCGAGCTAACGACTCCGAAGCTAATGCTCTCAGTGAAGAATCACGACTTTGGCATGGTAATTAGATGTAAATATTTATTTTTTAGAAGTCAAAGTTGATACAATTATTTATATGCAAAAAAAAAAAAAAAAAAAAAAAAAAATGGGGACAAAATTAATACTTTAATTCTTCAATCCTCTACGCTTTTTCATAAACTCTATGTGTACACATGTTTATTCCTGCTGTGAACGTGTTTGTTTCTGCTGTGAACATGTTTATTTCTGCTGCAAAACATGTTTATTTCTGCTGTGAATGTGTATTTCTGCTGTGAAGTTGGCCTTTTTATCATGGGAGTCTGTGGGGATTTGCTCTGTTTTGGAGCCTCTAGTGGATGAAGAAAGAACTACAAGTGTTTAACTTTACTTCTGGGCTTCAGTCTTCTTCAGTGGAGTTTGCCCCTTGGTGCCAACCTATTATGTGCCGGGTTGGAGCCGTTGGTGGAACTGGGAACGAGATGATTCTCGGTAGTGAACAAGCTGACCAGAACGGACAGGACTTCATTTAATGGGCATGGCCTACAGCCAACCACATTAGGAAAGGCTAGCATCAGACCAATATGTGAAGGAAGGGGACAGACTCTCAGTGGTACATGCCAGGTAGACTGAGCTCGGAGGAGGTGGGGAGCTGGATTTAAATCCAAGTGAACTGAGAAAAAGTGGAAAAATCAGTGAATCTAAAGTGTTGCTATGTTAAGACTAGCTTTTATTCATTTGGCCTGTTTGTTGGGTTCAATGGTCTGTTTTTAATTTAAAGGTTTAATTAAAATGATAAATGGTAAATGCAGTTTTTTTAAGGCATAAATATAAGGCTGTTATGTACATACTTTATACAAAAATAGCTTACAAACCATCATAATGACTAAATTACGCTAAAATACAAGCTCTGATATTAATAAAGAGCCATTTAAAAAAATAAAGGATCATTGACATCAAACAATAAACCCCTCCTCCGTGGATGTGAACACTGAGCAGAGTTTTTTGATTGTGGAAGCAGAGGAAAAAGAAGAAGTGCATGTTTGACGGCTAGAACCGAGGCCATAGACAAGCTGAGCAGAAGAATATTAACATCTGAGGAAAAACAGCACTGTTCTTGCATTCAGTCTTTACTTTTAGCTGCATCTTCTCTGCATCCTTGCTTTTTTAACCATATTGCATGTGATGATAGTTTTTTACCCACACAAGTGGAGAGCACCTCCCTCTGCTCCATCCTGTCTGCAGATGCATTAATCATTTCACAGCCACCTTAAAAGCAGCTAAATTAGTTGCTGCTTTCCACTTCCTCCTTGTCCCTGGTGTTATTTCTCATTCTGAGGCAGCACCTCAGTGATTAAAGCAATAATCCAGTGATTAGTAGTAGAACTGCACGATGGGGTCATTGCCTGTGATGAGTCGTACTGCTTCAGCCAGGGCACGGTCTCAATGTGGAAAAAAAGTGTATAAAATCAGCTTGCTGCATCTCTGGAGGTACAAAATTAGATAAATGTTGGCCTGACATGAAAACAACTCTAAAACTTCCCGCCCCTCGGGCTTCCTGAACAGACAGAGAAAGGGCTGTCGACGGGACTGAGTAATCGATGCCTCCTCCACTGCTCAGACCTGAGCGCTATCGATTCCCTCTCACTGTGAAGAGGTGGTGATGGACTGAAGGTGCTGCCTCAGGGAGAGGAAGAAAAGTTAAAAATAAGGAGGCGATGTTAAAGGGGAAGGAGAGGGCAGGAGGAGGGTGCAAGGCAGAGTGGAAAACAGGGAATAGCGCTGGAGGTGGCCTGCTGCCTCCTCTTCTGACTCCGCCTGGAGCATCAGGGTGGCCCCGACTCGCTGGAGGATTCACACAGACCCTTTACCCATCTGCTCCTCTGTCTGGGACCTTTTCCTAACCTTTCAGTCATGGAAATGGGTTCAAAATGTGAACAAGCTTCAGAGATGTGTGGTAGATGTGTCCCATTCATCCGTGTTTAATCAGACAGCTGGAGGCTCTGGTGGAATCTGAATTTCAGGATTTGTTTGTATCTTGGCAAGGCAAGAGAAAAACTGATGGAAGAATGCGGTGTTATGACATCGTGGATCCAAGTTACTCAACAGAGACTTCATCACACTCTCCAGAGACTAAGGAATGCAGCACCTCTCCAGGGGGTCTTAGGATGAAATAACAAGTGCCCAGAGATGGGATGGCCTCCCCTCGAGGTTTCCTGGTGGGGATGGACTAAGAAGGATCCAAGGAAGAGGTTGGACAACGAGGAGAGGGAGTATAAAAGGCAATACTTGACAAATGTATTCAGTTCAGCACTGGCCTACAACCTGTGTTGGACTCCTTAGGCCTGAGTTACAGTAAGAATCAAGCTGGTCTTCTCAAAGATCTGTGTGTTTGTCACTCTTTAATTGGGTAATTTTTTTTATCATAAACATTATACAGCACATTTCATACATAATTCAACCTGATGATCTGTACATGATAAGAAGAAGCATTCAGACAGAATTAAACAGACAGTGAGTTACGAAAGGGATGATCATCAAGGTGTCTGTAATGCCCGTCAAAGTAATAACGCCACAAATGTACTAAAAATATGCAACTTTGAATGTAAAAACCCTGCAAATGTAATACATTTTCCACAAATGTAATACAGGGTTCTTTCACCATTTTAAAAGTAAAATTTAATGCTTTTTAAGATCTTTTTAAGACCTCACCAAATGACATTTAAGACCCCAAAATTAGGGGTGTAATGATTCGGTTAACAACGATTCAATTCATATCACAATTCATGGTTTCTGATTCGATTCATGAATGATGTTGGTTCATTTAGAACGATACGATCCGATTCAATTCAGTGACTTGAAATCAAATCAGAAACCATAAATCATGATGTGAATCAAATCGTTGTTTAACTGAATCGTTACACCTCTACCAAAAATGTTCGAATGATTTCTTTTGAATACTTAACTTTTTGCCTCCTACAATGGAAATCAAGACTTTACATTTCCCCTTGGTCATCTATTAGGTCCAATATTTAAACTATGCAAAAAGACTTTATGAGAAGCCTTTTTTTTTTTGCTCTCATCATGGGAGAGAGAAAAAAGGGGGGTGGGGGTGGGGGTGGGAGACATCTTAAATTTGTTTAGATCATCAAACCAAGGACAACCCGTCATTATTGTCTTTTGTTTTTCAGTGTAATGGGCTTTATGCACATCTCCAGTACTTCCTGAACTTAGTACAGCACCTTTGTTTCCTGTCTTACAAGATTGGATGAACTAATTGATCCAGGTGTGTCTGACCATTTGCTGATATCAGACACACCTGGATTAATCAGTTCATCCAATCATGAAAGACAGGAAACAAAGGTGCTGTACTAAGTTCAGGAAGTACAGAAGCCGTGCATAAAGCCCATTGAGTTCAGTTTGGTTTTCAACGGTCTACAACCAGACATGGCAACAGGTCAGGGGTGAAAAAGGAGAGAAGCATACATTTGGACATAATATGGGACATTTCATATATATATATATTTTTTTATATATTTTATTTATACATTTTCAGTTACACAAATAGTGCATACACAGTGAAAACAACAATGAAGATGAATGAACTCAAACAAAATTAAAATTCTCACCCCTCACTCAAAGAGAAACCAAATAGTATGAATGATAATGGTCAAATCTGCTCAAAAGAAAAAAAAAAAAAAAAAAAAGAGAACAAAAAAGTAAGAAAAATGGAAGATCTGCTCAAAAGCAAAACAGAGCTTTGTTATCAGTAGGACACTCAGCGCCAGTCAAGAAAAATCTTGACAAAGTGGAATACATGTACATTGCATGTACATACAAATACTCACAAGGTTATAGTCTTGACAAATATAACATAAAAGGCTGCCACATTTTATCAAAGGTCGCGGAGGGGGACATTTCATATTTAAAAGAATAATTTGAGGGGGGGGGGGGGGCATTCATAAACTCTTTAACAGGTAACCTCCCCATAGTTACAGCATGACAGTGTTAATGTCACAGGGTGAACAAACGGGTGCTGCCAGAGACTGGACTTCTGCCCACTAGCTTGGTTTTTAGCATGCTTTTTTATGATTTTTTGTGTGGTTTTTAAAGGCAGGGTGGATGATGTTTTCCAGGAGCATTTTTTCTATATTACTTAAAGTCTTCTTCACACCCCGATTGCAGACAATTAAAGGTTGAATATGGAACACGGACAGAACAACTCCAGCCGCTGGGATGCCAGGCTCACTGCCGATACGCAAGTGACCAACAGTCTGTAGCATGTCCAACAAGTAACGCACAGGAGTTTATAACTGACAGCTAACGTTAGCCACGTTAGCAAACAAGCTAGCTTACCGATCCAGGAGGAAAGTCGCCATTTCCGTGTTTTGACTCCGTGGAAAACGTTTATGTGGGTCTATTAAGTGTAATCTTCACCTAAATCTACTCCAGGTTTTGCTCTTCTCAGGTCACTCCTCCTCAGAAACAGATAACAACATCTCCAGGGCTCTGAAGCAGCTGCTTCACTCGTCATCTCCACGGTTTTCCCCTGTACAAGCCTGACTATGACCAAAATATTGTTTCCACACAGAGATCATATTTGGCAACCCACAATAGTGGCGTGTATTGGCTTACAAATGTAAATATAATGTCATTATCAAACCCGTTAAAATTTATTTTATAATTATTTTAAAATTTATTTTATAATTATTTTTAGGCTAAATGTAATTTTTCAAGGAAATGTTGTACTTTCATTCTGTACCCCCCCCCCCCCCCCCCCCCAAACGACCTGTGGAGGTATTTTTTTTTTAAAAAAAATAGAGCTTTTAATAAAAATTTTACATATTTAACCTTTAGTTAAATATTCTGACACAAAAATGTAAAAAAATGAATCCCCTGTGGAATGTACAGGACTGGAAAAACCTGTGCCGTACGGCCCGTGCTGATTGATTAAATGATTATTATGTCCATCAAACTCAACTGCCATTAGTCGCGTCCACCTTCTTCGCGTGCGCGCAACTCGCCTGAGCGTCTCACAGTGCAGACGAATCGAGATGAACATCAATGCTCGCTGCGATGACGGCGGAGTGCTGCTTGGGAGCTGGAGGGCAGCCTAGGGAGCCGAGAGAGACGCCAGCCACCAAGCCTTTTAGCCCCTTTTATCCTTTCTTTTAGTAGTTTTAGTCCTTTTGTTTTATTACTTTTTATGTGGACACTTTTTGGGTTATTTAATTTATTACTTTTATTATTTTTGTACTTTTATTTTTATTTCTTTAATAAAGTTTTTATTGTTTTAACCACTACCTACTGGCAATGGCCTCTCTTTTCCTCCCTGCTCTAGCAGTTGCCGGTATCAAAAGAACCACTGGTGACATTAATATGACACATTCATGTGACAGCTGCTGTTACGTCACAATGCATTTCCAAACTGATTATTGAAGAAAATCACACTGAGGACAGGAAAGAGTTAAAAAGCTCTGATCTGAACCGTTTCATTCAGAGGAGCTGCGCTGAATATTCTTACGGTTCAGATCTAATAGATAATAAGTTGTCTTCATCTTCAGCCACGGAGGCTTCAGCTGTGCGTGTTATGATGTGCACGACGTTCTCGGCATAACATGCTACTGTAAAGTAGCGTGAGTATTTTCATCTCCACCTGCTCGGTAGAGCTTTAACACTGATATTTGTGTCTGAGTTTCAGGTGGTTGATGTGTTTTCTGAGAGTACGCGCTGGCAGATGTGCACTCACCTGAGGTCGTGCATGAGGCATAACATCACAAAGAAACAGTGAAGTACGACACAGAGAGCAGCGATGACATGCAGTCATGAATACCACATAAATAACATCAGAATGAACTGTTTGGTTTATTATAAAAGAACTCAATCAGCAGCCGAGTGTGAACAGAGATGCTGCAGAGACACGTGAGGGAAGAGGAGATAAAGGAGTCTGCTGGCGCACCTGGTTTACTTTTACGTCATTCTCTAAAAGTCACGGTCGCCTGTTTGAGGGGGAAAAAAAAAAAAAATCGCTAAAGGGATCTGAAAACTATACACAACGTCACTAAATTGGCAACACTGCACCGCAGACACACCCCAACGTCAGCGCCTGTAGCCGACGTACCATAAAATAGCAAACAAACCCTTTGACATGACGGAAACGACACAAATTTAACCAAACACATGCACAATATTAGATGCTTCATGGTGGAGCACTGTGCTTTCCCATCGGCATTAAACACACCAACTGAAAATTTAATACCTACAGCTAAATTTACAGTACAGTACGGTTTTAAGACCTTAATTCCAAGGATTTAAATTCAATACTTTTTATGAGTTATTAAGGAGCCGCGGGAACCCTGTAATAGTCGCTACCTACAGCAAATGTAACAATCGATTTCCCACTAATGTGATAACTATTACATTTGCAGAGATTTAGTACATTTGTGGGGAAGTATAGAACTTCTTGCAAATGTAATGACGCAATGAATAACTGCGTCATTACAAGCCACTGTGCAAGCAGGCAGCTTCGTCATTTTCATCTCTCTGTCTCTCTCTCTCTTTTTGTACTGTCTGCGGTACATCGAATAGAATTAATAAACCTTTAGATTTTTGGCCTATTTAGCGGAACATCTGTGTGCTTATGCTTCACCTGTAAGGACGGTGCTCTATTCAAAAATAAAATAAGAAAATGAAGGATGCACAAGCACTTACATAATGTGATGAATGTGTGTTTTATTGTTATTTCTGTATAACAGGCCGGTGCCACACTACAATATGGACGCAATCTGATCAGAGGAGCAGTGAAGCATTTTCATAGGTGTGTTTGAGGAGGGCACACTGAAACTGAGTTCCTCATAAAGCGACTGGGGAATGCTTTTGAAGATATAGGTGGTAAAAGGATAATTTGCTGCATGGATGTTGAAATTGCTAAGTAAAATGACACCAAGATTTCTGGTTTTAGTATTGCTAACTGAAGCAGGACACATCTTTGGTTCAAAACACAATCATTTCTGATTCATCTTTATTTAGCATAAGTACATTTTGGAACATCAAATATTGATTTGATGAACTGAAGCTTTGTCTGGACTTGGTGAGACAATGATACCAAGCTGAGTGTAGCAGCATAATTATGATTACATATTTGGTTTGTTTTCATGATTCAAGCTGGTGGGGCGTGCAGATTCTTTTTTTTTTTTTTTTTTTTTTTAATTTTATTTATTTTCAAAAAGATGCAGGTGTACATTTAGAAGGCTGCATTTACACGTCTAGAGAGTATCAACTCTCAACCTTCTCATATATACTCAAAATTTCTCATAGAAAGGTAAAAATAAACGAAAATCAAATATATATACTCCCACACACATATCTACCCACATATACATCACATACTACATTGCCACGCACAATATATATAATATAGGGAATAACTAGGGTAAACTAAATAGATAAAATGCTATGAAATATAGAGGAAAAAAAAATAAACTAGCAATTTTATTTAAAGAAATAATGTCTTTCTGCAAAACACCACATTCTTTTGCCTCTTTAACCCCACCCACCCCTCAAGATCCGTTTGTATATAAATGTATACTAAATATTTCACTCTTGAGTAAATATAATTAAATAGAAAAATAAACATATAGATTAAAGGTAAAAAAATATAAGAAAAAAAATGTAAAAGAAAAAAGATATAAAAAGAAAAAAGAAAAAACTACATTTTTTCTAACATAAGTCCGGCTACTTTTAGTGCCTCCTTCCTGGCCTTAATCACTACCTCGCCTGCCCCGTTTTTAGCAAAGAGAGCTCCATAGATAAGATATCCAACAATGAATTTCATGATGCATAGAAATGTATTTGGTGGTAGCACCTAACTGCTAACATCTTCTTAGCCAAATAATGATGCATCCATACATATTTTTGCATAGGTTGAAGTTTTGCTAGAATCTATTATAGCTAATTTTGGAGAGAATTTATGTCTGCTTCTATTGCTTAGAAGCACTTTGTTTTTGAGAAAAATTTTTGAGATGGGTTCCAATTATGTAGGAGTTCCGTTTGTTTCAGTTGCATAAATTAAATTTGGATAGTTGTTACTTAATCATAAAAGTTGTTGGTGTTAAGAAAGTAGATAAATGAAGTTAATTTGTTTTTTATTATTTAAATTTTGTGAGGATATCGTATTTCTCACCCCTTGTGTTATAGTGTTTGAGAGTCTTTATTCCACTTTAATTATTGGTGGGCTGGTTTGTTCTAATAAAGTGTTATAAATTGCAGAGACCTGTCTTTAGATCAGATATTTTATTAAATATTTTGGTGATTATATTTGCTG
The DNA here is from genome assembly GCA_023101725.1 of Atherinomorus stipes. Lineage (NCBI taxonomy): Eukaryota > Metazoa > Chordata > Actinopteri > Atheriniformes > Atherinidae > Atherinomorus > Atherinomorus stipes. The sequence goes on from JALJCO010004936.1 coordinate 14,442, forward strand.
TCACGTAAGTCCTCTGTCTAGAGGCCGTATTGTAAATAATAAGAAGGAATTTGATGGCAATTTGTCGTTTGCCTAGGTCTTAAAACTTTTAGGCCAACATCATTCATAATATCTCTAAGCTGTGTATGCCTGAATTGTGCCACTGTGGGGAAATAAAACCTTTCCCTCCACACTTCAAATATATTATGAAATATTGGGTATTAGATGCCATTTATGTGTCCACTTAAACAACTTTTCTATTTTCTAAAATTTGAAGCGCACGAATGATGAACCATTTTGTTTACATTTACTAAGAGGGTCGTAAATAAAAGACTTTAAAGGAGCGGTGCCATAAACTTTTCCATTAGCATGAAGTTGTTGCCTTGTAAAAACATTAATAAGGGAAGTGTAAGAGAAGAAAATAGAATTTAAAGTTAGGTACTGATAGGACTCTTTCCCTTGTAGTTGCTATTTATCTTGGGGGCCTCGCATAGAAATTTATTGATTATACTAGTGTTAGTTAGAGGAGGTGAAGAGGTATCATATAACAAGTTTCTTGGAGTATATTATTTTAATTATTGATTAGAGTAAGAAGGGGCTGCCATTTTAGATCACTTTTTATGGGAAAGCACGTTACTTAGGTTTGTCTAAAGAGAATAAAGCCTAAAATTAGTGAGAGGAATTATCAAGCTTTGCTGTCATTAATGGTAAAAAGAAGATTGGATTTATTTTATATGGAGAGATGGTAAACTGCTAAAATAATATAGTTTTGGGAGGCCAAGAGAAAAATAAAAGACGAAGAAATAGAGAATAGAGGAGTTTTTTTTTATTGGTTTATGCTTGGAGAGCCTAAAGTGTGCAAAGTTAAGATAATAATAAGAGATTGGTTCTGCGCTACTCTTAAATGGAGGAGGAGATACTCCCGTAACAATAGAGAGGGATGTATATATGTTTTAATAAGTAGAATTTAGCCCAGGCCTACCTAGCAGTCCATAAAAGCCAGTGGAGGCTTTTTGATAAATAAATAGCTTGGAGGGCTGATAAAATATGTATAGGAGTTTGTCTGGGGCTTTTTAAATCTTTGATGATGTTAGTTTTGGAGGTGTGGGGAGTGTCTGAATATAATTTATATTGCATTTAAGAAAGGAGATAGTTTGGAGTTAGTTGGTCTTTCTTTTTAAAATGAGGTTATATGCTTTACTCTTAAAGGGCTTTGTGTGTTATATCTATATGGTGGTCTAAGGCTCAAATTAGAAGGTTGTCTTTGGGTGTCCTTTTTTATAAGATGTTAGTTAAGTTAGGGTGTTAATGGTGTTGTTGTTATGGTAAATTTATTTAAGAGGGTTTCTATATGAATATGTAATGCTATAATTGGTTTGATATAGTTGGGTGGAAAGTGTGTTCTGTGCTTATGTTTTGTGTTATTTGTTTTGTTGTTGAAAAACTTTGGGCGGTTGCATGAAAATAATGATTATTCTTTCCTTGTTGTAGCTGGCTTCTCTAATAGTATGATTATCTGATTTTGTTTTATTAAGGATATTGGGTTGTTAGGTCTTTTTTGTGTTTTCTCTTAGATATTGTTCTAATTTTTCCTTTGGTGTTCTTTCCTCAATTAGAAGAATATGTTGTTTGATCTATGACCTTATAGTAAGATCTAGTTCTATGTGCTATTTCTTATGATTTTAGTCTTTTATTGTAAATTTTGAGTTGTAAGGTAGGTTGGCATTGGTTTAGGAAATAGGAAAGAGAGTTGAAGAATAGATGGTGATTGTTAAGTATGTGTTTTTCTTATTTTGGGATGAGAGGCGGAGCTGAATATATTTTTTGTAAAATTTTTGCTATTGGAAAAAAGGTGTATTTATGTGGTTAGCAGTCGCAAAATAAATGTTGTGGTATGTTTGTTGTGTTGTATTTGGGAATTATGATTTTATTTTTATTAGTTTGTAATAATTATAAGATACTTAAAAATATTAATTAATGTTTTGGGGATATATATTGATATGCTTTTATTTATATCACTTAGGAATCTCGTCAAATAATTTTTATTTTAGTAATTTATGTATTAAAATTACCCACTTTTGTTTTATTTATAGAGAAGAAAGCACACACTTTGTTCGATTATTTTCTAGCCTACTGACATCTTTGCCCAGTAAATGTGTTTCCTGTACATGGCTAAATCTATTTTATTTCTTGCAAGTAGGTCTAAACAAGCTACCTTTTTTAGGAAATTAAGCCGTTTAGGTTGCAACAAAATATATTAAAACTATCCATACCTGTTTTTTTCCATATTGTTTTGTGATTCACATAAACATAACAACCCAAAACAAACCAAAAAATAAACAAACAAAGTGCACTAAATACTCAATTTTTACACATATCCTCTCAAACCAGCAGAAAAAAGGCATAAAACAACAAGGATCTGACCCTCCCACCCACCACTGACCCTCCCACAAATAGGACATAATTATCAAAAACAAATTTATAAGATCTAAAAGAATGGTCCTATTATACTGATTCCCCACACTCCGTGTCATTTTACACAGAGCTGTAACACACTAAGCAGAAAAGAGGAAAAAGACATTTCCATGCCGCTCCTTTTTAATTTACTCCCAAATCTTCAATGACCTCATTCATTTCTCATCTTAGTCATATTAGCCACTTTCCAAAATATATTCCATATATGGGGAAGAGGGGGAGGAAAGTAAAAAAGCCCATAGAAGTTGAATAGGAGGAAAAAAGTGTTTTTTTTTTTGTTGTTTTTTTTTTTTTTTTAGTCCGCGGTGATGGTTGATGTGTTGCATGATGGTTTCACCTGTTGTTCAAAAAACACCATAGCATCCGATGCTCTGGTAAAGGAATAAGTTTTTCCCCCGAAAGTCACTAGTAGTTTGGCGGGGTAAGCAATGCCATGCCTCAGGTTTGCTGAGCGTAAAAGCGCACGGACGTCATTGAACTGGGCCTGTTGCTTGCGCTGGTCTGTAGACATGTCAGGGTAGATACGGATCCTCTGCCCTTTATAACTTAATTTTCCTCCCAGCGCTGCAACCCGACGCTGGATGGTCCGTCTCACCTCAAAACTTTGAAGCCGGGTAATCATGCAACGGCTTCCATTCTGCGTGATTTGTCCAGTGCGGTGCGCAAGGCTCACCAATGGTTGCGAGCCTAGATGGTCCTCGCCAAACAATTCATATAGGAGTTTGGTAACGAAGGCAGTTGGATTACCTGCTTCTATCCCCTCTTGCAGGCCAATAATGCGGAGATTGAACTTTCTAGTGTAATTTTCGGGGGCCTGCGTTTTTCCTTTAAGGCTTTGTTTTCTGCCATCAGGGTACTATGTTCCTTCTCCAGAGATTTCATGCGCTCTTCCATTATATTCGCCGCAGTTTCCAAATCATCAACTTTAACTTTGAATGTTTTCATTGTAAGATCCAGCTTCGTCAATTCTTCTTGCATTGGCTTTAATTTAATGTCAAATGCTGTTAAGATTTCCTCCCGCACAATGTCCCGGATCATTTTCCCAAGCACTTCTGGTTCCATTGATCCACTGCGAAGTTTTGCCGGCATAAGCTCGACTCAAAAAAGATTTTATCGAGAAAAAAAAAGGGGAGAAATACAGGCACTTCGTAGACAATTAAATGAACCAGCAGGAAAAGTAATTAAAGGGAGTTACAAACGTGATGTTTGCCGTAATTTGTTCAGCGGAGCCACATGGTCGCCGTCTCAGCGTCCTCACAGCATGCTACCGGAACCGGAACCAAGCAAATGTAACAATCGATTTCCCACTAATGTGATAACTATTACATTTGCAGAGATTTATTACATTTGTGGGGAAGTATAGAACTTCTTCCAAATGTAATGACGCAATGAATAACTGCGTCATTACAAGCCACTGTGCAAGCAGGCAGCTTCGTCTTTTTCATCTCTCATTTGGATGTGATCTCTAACTCTAACTCTAACTCTAACTCTAACTCTCTCTCTCTTTCGTCACTGTCTGCGGTACATTGAATAGAATTAATAAACCTTTAGATTTTTGGCCTATTTAGCGGAACATCTGTGTGCTTATGCTTCACCTGTAAGGACGGTGCTCTATTCAAAAATAAAATAAGAAAATGAAGGATGCACAAGCACTTACATAATGTGATGAATGTGTGTTTTATTGTTATTTCTGTATAACAGGCCGGTGCCACACACCAATATGGACGCAATCTGATCAGAGGAGCAGTGAAGCATTTTCATCAGGTGTGTTTGAGGAGGGACACACTGAAAACCTGCAGTTCCCTCATAACAGCGAACTGGGGAATGCTTTTGAAGATAAATTCCTTAGGTGGTAAAAGGATAATTTGCTGCCTTCATATAGATGTTGAAATTTAGCTCAGAGTCCAAAATGACACCAAGATTTCTGGTTTTAATATTGCTAACTGAAGCAGGACACATCTTTGGTTCAAAACACAATCATTTCTGATTCATCTTTATTTAGCATAAGTACATTTTGGAACATCCAAATATTGATTTGATGAACTGAAGCTTTGTCTGGAACCTCTGGTGAGACAATGATACCAAGCTGAGTGTCAGCAGCATAATTATGATTACATATTTGGTTTGTTTTCATGATTCAAGCTGGTGGGAGCGTGCAGATTCTGAACAATAAGGGACCAACAATGGAGCCTTGGGGAACTCCACGTGTCACTTTTGTTTTAATAGATTTGGGTCACCAACAAATTGGCTCATTTGAATAGGCCAGTTTTGAAATACTAAAAATAAGAATATATTTTGCCATTGTTCAAACATTTGGAATGTAGTACATGTGCGTACTGCCCTGTGTCACTGATCTTGTTCATAACTTTCATGGACAGGATTTATATATGCAGCCGAGGTGTTGAGGGGATCCGGCTTGGTGGCCTCAGGATCGAGTCTCTAGTTTTTGAAGATGCTGTGGTTCTGTTGGCGTCATTGGGCCGTGATATCCAATTTTCACTGGAGTGATTCACATGCAGCTGAGATGAGAATCAGTACCTCCAAATCAGAGACCATGGTCGGGGACGAGGTCCTGCCTCAAGTGCAGGAGTTCAACTATCTCGGGGTCTTGCTCAGGAGTGAGGGAAGGCTGGTGTGGTGTCTGCAGTGACGAAAACTCTGCACTGGTCTGTCGTGGTGAAGAAGGAGCTGAGCCAGAGGGAGAAGCACTGGATTTACTGGTTGATCTACGTTCCTATCCTCACCTATGGTCACCAGCTGTGGGTTGTAACCGAAAGAACAAGATTGCGGGTAAAAGTGGCCGAAATGAGTTTCCTCCGCAGGGTGGTCAGGCTCTCCCTTAGAGATAGGGTGAGGAGCCGAGCCTCTGCTCCTTCACATCCAGAGGAGCCAGATGAGGAGGCTTGGGCATCTGGTCAGGATGCCTCCTGGACGCCTCCCTGGGGAGGTGTTCCAGGTATGTCCTACCGGGACCAGATCCCAGGGGAGACCCAGGATACGCTGGAGGGACTACGTCTCCCAGCTGGACTGGAAATGCCATGGGATCCCCTGGATGAGCTGGTGGATGTGGCTGGGGAGAAGGAAGTCTGGCCTTCCCTGCTTAGGCCCGCGAAACGACCCCTGATAAGCGGCAAGAAAATGGATGGATGGATGGATGAAGCTTTAAAGAGTTTCCCTTCATAGGCTGCTGCTTATGCAACCAACCTTGTTTAAGAAGAAGATGGTACTGTACACGTATTTATGCAAAAACACAAATAATGAGATTTTAGTGTATTTAAAGCTGAATTAATAGGACACAGCCTTAAAAAGTCATGAGATGCAACCGTAATTTGTCTCAATATGAGTATATATTTCTTTAACATTACTCTCTCAGTGCTCGTCAGAACAGAAAAGATGGGAACTGGGCAATGTTAGGATTTGCTCTGTTTTGCAGCCAGCCCCTAGTGGATGAGGGGGAACTACAAATATTTCGGACTTCCAGGTGGCTTCACCGTTGGGCGCTGGGGGTTGCTGCTTGGTTCATACTAGAATAGAATGCTATGAAATATAAATCAAAGTACAACTTAAATATATTTCATATTGTCCCAACTTTCTCTGATTTGAGGTTGTAGCTGCAATCTTTGTCAGGTTTAAGTATGACAAGCAACTATAAGCACATTCGTCGTTTAACACCAGGACATAAAAAGGTGTAAAAGATTTCTCTGTTCAGATTTGATTAACTGAAGGAGCTTCAGCCGCTGCCCTGAGTCTGCATGTCTCAGAAAGCTTGGCTGAGGTCAGGTCTGAACATCTTGCCATCTTGCTGGTGTTTCTCTGAAAACCTGCAGTGACTCCGTCTCCCCTGATCAAAGCCACTGATGGATCCATTTCTCAGCCTTTACTCGGGTTTTATCATCGGCCTGCATTTTATGCTTGACATCTTCAGGAGAACTTCGAGCGCTCTAAAAGCGTTTTATGGACGCCACGAGGGGGATGAACTTGCGTGTCACACCGTTCTCCATCTTTTTTTCTTGCTCCTTCATGCCCTCATTTCATCCCTCTCTGTTGAGACGGACACGCTTTCCTCCATGCCTGATTTGCTCTGTGGTCCGGTGTGTCAGCGGTGTTAGCAGGGCTTAACCCATCACCCTTCACCCTTCACGTCTCTTGATTGATCTCTCTCTCTGTTGTTCTGTCCCTCTGTTTCCCTCCACCTGAGGCCTCGGCTACAGCAGACCGCGGGAGCCAGGCAGCTCAAATCAATGTGAGGAGTGCATTAGCTTTGAAGATGCATTTTAAGGTGCTGTGCAGATCCTTTTGTGTGTTGGAGGAGGTGGGGCGACACGCTGTCAGCGAGTGTCTAGGGAGGAGAGTAATAGCCTGTGTGTGAGCGCAGGGTTATGCTGGGGAGGGTGAAAGCAATCATCCAGGACTGTGTTACTGTTTAACACTTAGATTCCCCCTGAGAGAAACATTTCAAACTGTTTGGCCTTCACAAGAAGCTGCTGATTATTTTACAAGTGCAGGCTATGCCCTCAACAAACATACACACATAAACACTCCAGTGAAGCAGGTTTGTAATGAAACTGGTTCAAGTAGAACATGGTACAGTAAGAGAAGGAGGCAAACGTCTCCTTTCTCCTCATCCTGGGGGGTGATGTGATCCAGCAGCAGGACTAAGACGGCTTCATCGAGTCCAGAACAGCAGAAACTGTTATTATAGAGATGAATTTTCCCAATATTTACTCCCCCCTTTGATTCTGTTCACCAGTAGACACGAGGCAGAGCTGGTCCAACAACTTCTGTCCATCCAATCATTCATCCGTTACGCAATATAAAACTGTAACTGGCCAGGTTGCTTCTTTCATCTGGCAAAATATGCAGATGCAGGTGTCTGAACTTTAAAAGCTCTGATACAGATTATCACCTAACATTTGTCACAGTTCTTCATCTCATGACTGTTTATTCTTTCAACCTCATCTGTGAGCCTCCAGCCTTTTCTCCTCCACCTCCTTCAGCATCTCCTCCTGCATCCCTACTATCCTTCACCTGACAATAATATAATCATGCATGACACCAACAGTTGGAGGTGGGGTGCAACAATCATAACTTTTGATACATAGAGGGATAAATATGTAGTTTCACAATTATCACGAGTTTGGATGTATGAAATCCTGTTTGCATATTATATTTTTCCCTTACATTATATTTATCAGCAGCAGGTCAGTGCCTGACCGGCTCCATATAATGTGGCAATAAATATTTCTTTTAAATATAAGGAAAACAATCATGAGCACAAGTCCTCAATAGAAATGAAGGAGGATTGGCTTTATTCCTAGCAGGTAACATAGGTAACAACAACAAGTATTCTTTTGTATGGCTTAGCTATATTTGTTTCCAGTGAGCGGCGCACAGGGGGGTCACGTGTGGGACGGAGAGAGGGGAGGGACAGAGACAAGACATAATGGCATCGATTCGATCTTTATATAAGTTGCGAGTTACCAATTCCTGCCTTTTGGTGTGAATGGCAGGGGTTGGTCAGAGTTTTTACAGACCTGCAGCTCTCAGAGGTCTGACTGTTTCCTTCATTTTTATGAATACATGATGTACTGATACTGTCAGGATGGAAGGACCATTTCACCCAGTTGAACAAAAAGTGTTTCTGAGCAGGATTACCAACTCTGGCTTTAACATGGCATATTGTCCTGTGTTAACTAGTCATCATCTAGCTAACATCATCTGCATGGAACAGCTTCTACTAACACGGTTTGTTTGGGAAAAATACTGTGTGAAGTTCTTTCTCTGCTGAACTTTCCTGACACTGTTCAGCTCTGCTGTCTCTCGTCTGTGATGGTGCATCTGATTTGAACTCAGAAGTTGGATTTCCTCCTCGGAAACTCGTGGTAGTCCAACCCGCTCCGACTTCTCCCACTAAAGATGGCTGCGCCTACATCAACACTAACTGAGCCCAATAATAAACATTCAAGTTTATCCGGACACGTTCTCATGTAGTGTGAACAAATCAGTGTTAAACATAGTCATTTGCAACCTCTAGCTGTAGAGTAAGTCTGTAAAGTGTGAACATTAAATAATGCAACATTTGTAAGTTTTACTGCTAAAAATAACAGTAAGTAATGTGGTTTTTCTGTTAAATCCCTTCCTCTGATAACTGAAAACTGGATAACCCCCCCCCCACAAATAAAACTGTTTTCCTCTGTTCTGGCTGAGATTCCATCGGGTTTTATTTACAAGTTTATAATCAACTATTCTTTTTTCTTTTCTTTTCTTAAACTTCAGTGATGCTTGAAATTAAACGAATACATCTCCACATAACTAAATGTGTTATACGATTGTTAAAATGAAGATGGTTGTTTTCCTAATAAGGCATCTAATTATTTTTCAGGACATAATAATTTGGTGTGAACAGAAAGAGCAAGCAAAACAAAAAGTTTCCTGGCAGCATCCATATTGCTTTTCCCATTTCTCCCACTTCGACAACGTGAATGCTCCCAACTTGTATGTGATGCAACTCCCACCTCCGACTTCCGAGGTAGATTGAATGCAGCATGATCCACACCTACCGCCACTCATAGATATAATATAATAAAGGCTAGATGGCTTACGCGGGCGGTTAACAAATGGAGAGCAACGTAGCTACACAGCGGCCATCTTACTTCAGACAGCTCACCCCTTGAACAACATTAATAAATAGCCATATCTGGCTCAATTTTCAACTGATTTTCAACCGGTTTGATTTGTTATAAACGCCAGAGATGTAGCTATGTTCCTGTATACTTAGATTTGGAATATTATATGAGATATTATATGCCACATCTAGAACATAGCTACATCTCTGACGTTTATAACAAATCAAAACGTTTGAAAATTGGTTGAAAATTGAGCCAGATATGGCTATTTAAATACACATGAACCGTTGACATCAATGCTGTTCAAGGGGTGAGCTGTCTGACGTAAGATGGCCGCCGTGTAGTTACCATCGACCGTTAATAGAGAGGGACGAACCTTCCGCTACGTCACCTGTTGGTTTCTGAAGAGCTGAAAGTGAAGCCAGTTGGGTGTCACACCGTCACCATCTTGCTGTGTCACGTGTGTCATCACTTCTGGAAAATACTAAACTGGGCAAAGGCAAGGCCGCTCCGAGCCGCGGGCAAATGATTGACAGCTGACGTACTCTGGGCTAAACGCTAACTGAGCTAACTCAAAACGAACAGGAGATAACGAAGATAAGCCCCCTAAGCAGCGGGATAAAGGTAAGACATGCTTAGACTCGCTATGAACTGACTAAAAACCGCCGTGGTGCGACTCTGCTACAAACTGAGACCTTACTGATAGCAAACAAGGAGCTAACTAGGAGCTGCCGGTCGGCAGGCCGGGCTTCCGGTCTGCTGCATGTCAATCAAAAGGACACGCCCTTAGTTATGTGTAATTTCAGGGTTAAACAACATCTAAACGGATGAGTTATAAAAAAATTCCCCCCCTCACAGTTGACATGAACGTAAACTTGACCTATTAAACCTAAAATGAATTTTTGAACCAGGCTGTAAACATGTTTATTTCTGCTGTGAAGTTGGTGTTTTTAACATGGAAGTCTGGGGATTTGCTTTGTTTTGCAGCCCCTAGAGGATCAAGGGAGAACTACAAAAACTTACTTCTTCTGGGTAGCCTCATAGTTGGCCACCGGAGGTTGCAGCTTGGTAGTTATGCTGAACGACCCCGCTTGCACAATCTAGCACGCCATATGATATCTATGCTGGCACTAGCATGTGTGCTCATGGTGCGTTTAAAGACAGCTCGGAAAAAATGTTTTTAGACCGTAAAAAAGTGCAGGGGACCAAAATGGCCTTTTGAAAAAGTGCAGGGGACATGTCCCCTGTGTCCCCCCTAGAATTACGTCCGTGCATGAGGCCATTTCATCATAGTATCCTCCCAGTTGAACGTTGTAACAGGGTGAGGAAGTAATAAAACACGTTCTTTTATAAGAAATAAACGAGAATGTTTCCATTTTAGAGACATCACTATTCAATGTAAATGAATGCAGATCTTACTCGACAGGATGCGCTTAGCAGAAATTGATCGATTGTGAAAGTAAACCGGAAATGTCCGTGAAACTTGTCTACAGGCTACAGATGAATGGTATGAAGACACATGGAAAGGCAGGAAGGTTGAAGAGGATGAAGAAGGAAAGGATGAATAGGTGATAGAGGAGGAGGATAAATAAGCAGATTTTTAGGTGGATTTTCATCAGAGCTTTAAATCTGTTATTGTTCAGTCCCTGTTTATCCAGGAGAAGAAGGTTGTTACTGCAACTAGATATGAGTCCTGTACAGGAGACTAGTGGCTGGTAAATACGTTTTTATATAATTGTTACTTTTATTACATTCTAACCGCTTGACATCCCCAGTTTTCATCTTACATATCTGCTCACTGTTAGCTGAGAAAACAGAAACATCGAGCACGCTGCCTGTTCCGTCAGTGACCTCCAGCATGCCACGTCTGAAGGGCTTTACCATGAACTTTTCCTCTAAAAGACAGGGAAAGTGCTCTCTCCCTCCTCTGAGGCCAGCTTTCTGTTTTTCTTGGCCCGGGTTCAGCTGATTTCAGGCTGTCAGGGCTGGTCCGAGGCTCAGAAACATGCTCCTTGTCACTGATTGCGTGAAGAAAAAGCCTCTCTGAAGCAGATCAGCAGAGCCACAAGCTGCTGGTGTTTCTGCGACTCCGTCCTTGTACTTCTCCTGCCCTCCGAGTCTTTCTGCTAAAGTCACCTCTCTCTGCATCTCATTGTCCGCCTCCCGGGAGAACATTCAGAGATATTGTGCCAAATGCGCGGACTATAAACAAAACAACAGCTTGTGAATTAAATATGTAAAGAAACAAATATTCTGCTGTTATTGGCTTTGCTGTCATTTTCTTTATGCAAACTACGCTGAGGGGCGAAGCGGTGTTGCCGTGGTTCAGGCCCATTAAATCTGATTGTTGTGGCAGTTACATGACGTTTATTAAAATTTTGCCGGTTGGCTCGGCAGCTGCGCGCGTTAACTTGGTTATTTTTAGGCACCTGTAGTAGCATACAGATTATCGCACTTTGCAGGGCCGACAACAGCCTCATAATAGGGACTTAATGAAATATGAACCTTCAGACTTATTCCTGTTTAAAAGATGAGGACTCTCTCATTCATGCATGTGTGTGTGTGGTTACACTTGCCCCCTCCCCCCTCCCCTCCTAGTTTTCATAAAAGGCTGTTTATCAAACCAGCCAGATGGAAAAAATAGAAGTGAAACCAGAGAGATGGATTATGCTGAACATGCACACAAAGTTTCACTCCTCTGAGTTCATTATTCTTCTGAATGTCTCTAATGAAAAAACCCAATCCTCTAAACAGCTGTAGTAATAATGCAGATGGATGCTGCACGCGGACACACCGAGCGTGTTACCTGATCTCCGCAATGCCCCGTTCTGTTTTGCTCCTGAGTGTTTAAACCGCTGGGACCAGGAAACAATTTACACTGCAGGCAAAAGTGACATGAAACTGATTTGGTCTGTTTACATTACAGGTAAAATACGACCTTTTTCAGACTCCCAATGTAAACGCTCGCAGGGCCCAAAGTGGCCCCAACGTGACTGCCATGCGCAGTTTGAGTAAGTTCATGATGAAGAGTTCTTTTGTAAAAACAGTTAACTGGTTAACTGTTTTTGCAAAAGAACTCTTCATATATATATATATATATATATATATATATACAGTATATATATATATATATATATATGTGTGTGTGTGTGTGTGTGTGTGTGTGTGTGTAAATAGAACATGTGACTAAATAGAATAAATTTAAATAACTGTGTGTCTGAGGTTAAATTTAGTTGAGGGTTTTCTTATTTTCCTTTAGAAATTCCAGATTGTACATAATATTTTTAAAAGGATGGTTCATTACATTTTGACATTTCGGTATACTTTTGCTCCTTTGTTCTAGAGTAAAGGAAAAAATTAGGAATTTTCATTATTTATAGGTTATAATGCTGTTATTTTAGTGGTCTGAGCCACTGGAGACCTGGTTGAGCTGCATGTGGAACCTGAACACCTCTTTACAGGTGCAAGCAAGCTGGTTTCACCCATTAGTGCCTCGAAACTTGCAATTTGTTAAATCTGATTCAGAATGATTAGCAAAGTCCATATTGAGGGCGCATTCACAGAGCTTTTTTTATTCGAATCAGAGTCCGTTTGCTCGGAACGTCCGCTTTGTTTGGGGGAGTTGTGAATGCATACACAGACTAAAAAAGCAAAGATAGAAAAAGGAGGGAAAAAGAAAGGAAAAAAAAGGGGGAGGGGGGGGAATAGTCAAAATGGGGGGGTCTTTCGGGTGAGAGCGGGGTTAAGTTATTATTTTTCCCAAACACCACCCCCGCCCCCAGCTGAACCGAGTCCCCAAACAGACCAAGACTCGTGGACTATGCTTTCTGAATGCGCCCTAAGTGAGTGGTAGAGGAAAACTAATAAAGGCTTCAAGCAGCTGCTGCGCGAATCATTCAGTGAGGATGATGATGTTGACTCGTCTCATGGAGTAATGAAGAAAATATTCTCATGAAGCTCACATTTGCCATAAAGTAGCTCAATCAGTCACTGACTTTGACAGAGAGGCTGCTGTATTTTTTAAGCATTAGTGATTTAAAGAGCTTCAGCCTCTCTGGGATAATGTTCAGTAGACAGAGGAAACTCAAAGCAGAGCTCTCTACGCACACAGCCCATCAGTTTCTTTACAGGTGACATGATGCAAAGCCTGCAAGCAGGAAAAAAAGCTTCCAAACCTGCAAAAAATAAAAGGTAGTGGAGGTTCTGTTGGTCTTATCTGCTACTGAAGGTTTAACTTACCTTGGAGGGCGACCCAGAGTCAGAAAACACAGTTTAATGTCAAGTTTCTGGATCTTTCAGCACACATCAAACATATGGGCCACCGAACCCCAGAAAACCTGTGCAACATGTGCTAAAACATACAGAGCAGCAAAGCATCACCGGTGGAAGAAACTTCTGGGAGGCTGTAGGGGAGACCAGGGATGGTTGTAACACTCTTAGGGTGGGGTCACATGGACACTTTTGTCATGACTAAAAAGATCTCGCGTCCAGCAAAGGGATTAGATCCGTATTTTTTGCACCATGCGACCACGCCAAAAGTCCGGGACAGTTGTCAGAACAGAACTGTTGGAAGAGGTCGCCTGCATGATTGCAAGCTCCAGAAGGTTTGACGCAATTGGGGCAGGTGGGGAGAAAGGGGAAAAGGGGTGGTGTTGGATCTCTGGCAGCGGTTGTTTGTCTCTGTCAGCTACCGACGCTGCTGAAGTAGACATCGCTCATGCACACCGAGTAATGAGACACACAGGACACGTTTCTCAGAACTTCATGCTGGCTCTCTCTCGGTTAGCATGCTCGACGCATGTACGTGCATAGATTGTCTATTAGTGACAGACATCGCACTCTAACAGGTGATGACGCCACCAGCTGGACTGGAGTTTGCTGGTGTGATGACAACGGTTTCGTCCTCAAAATGTTTCAGAAAACAACCATGAGACTGTTGTCGGACCCCTGCTGTGAGAATCCAGATCGTTCAAGTCTAGTACGTTTGAGGAAACCCGTGAGACCGTGGTCTTAGTTTGACTAGCTAGAAAGGAGCTGTGGTGATGTCATCAACACAGTTTGTGCCCACTTGCTAATTTAGCTAGCTGGCAAAGCCGAGTGGGCTGCATGGTGGGTGTGGTGGTTAGAACTGCAGCCTCACAGTAAGAAGGTTGCTAGTTCAAGTCCCAGCTGGGGAGGGGGTTCGAACAATTCCAACTGTGACCTTCCTGTGTGGAGTTTGCATGTTCTCCCCGTGTATGCGTGGGTTCTCTCCGGGTACTCCGGCTTCCTCCCACCATCCAAAGACATGCATGTTAGGTTAATTGATCACTCTAAATTGCCCCTAGGAATGAGTGTGAATGGTTGTCTGTCTCTCTGTGTTGGACCTGTGACTGACTGGTGACCTGTCCAGGGTGTACCTGCCTCTCGCCTGATAATTGCTGGGATAGGCTCCAGCAACCCCCGTGACCCTGAACTGAATAAGCGGTACTGGATAAGTGGGCCCCAACAGCCTGATGGCCCGCGGGCCGAGCTTCGGGCCAATGACCATATCATTACCTCGGGCCGGGCTCTTCATTCTAAAAAAACAGTCAATTACAGAGATGTATGCTGCGTTTGTGTTTAAAGGAATAGTTCACCAATAGAATGATGTGCATTCATTTTCTATTCACCCTCATGCTGAGCAAGACTCTGGAGCACTTTTTTAATATCTTAAATGCAGCCGGAGGTTGGACACGTTTCCGACTGTCATATAATCGAGTTCACCGGTGCCCAACACAAAAAGGTCCATAAAAGTCCACAAAAACTTGTCAAAACTTCTCTATACTGCTCGTCCAAAGTAATCTAAGTGTCCTGAGTGGGTAGTGTCCATAATTTACACTATGGACGCTACCCACTCAGGACACTGATTTACACGACACTATGGAAGCTGCAGCGTTCAGCGCCTACTCTGCCAATAATGCAAGCGTAGAAGAAAAAAATTTGCTGTTTACATTGTGCTAAGAGTGCCAGAGCTGCAGAGAAACTGCAACAAATACAAGAGGGGTTGGCTATTGATTTAAAAGAAAGAAAGAAAGAAAGAAAGAAAGAAAGAAAGAAAGAAAGAAGAAAGAAAGAAAGAAAGAAAGAAAGAAAGAGAGAGAGAAAAACGCACAATCTCGTCTGTCGCGGCTTTCTGTAGTGTTGTGAACTTGCATGTGCATGCATCGCAGAAGTACGATGTACTACTGTTTAGGCCATAAGAATATACTAAATGATGTGGTTTACGGTAAATTATGGACACTACCCACTCAGGACACTTGGATTACATTGGATGAGCAGCATGGAGGAATATTAACAAGTTTTTGTGGACTTTTATGGACATTTTTGTGTTGAGCAAAGGTAAACTCCATTATATGACAGTCGGCGTACAACGAAAAGCCTTCTGATCTCCAGCTGCATTTGAGATTTTAAAAAGTGCTCCACAGTCTTGCTCAGCATGAGGGTGAGTAGAAGATGAAGGCACATCATTCTGTGGGTGTACTGTTCCTTTGAACAATTTAAACGGCGTCGGCAACACTTGAACGCAGCAACCACTTTCCCCCTCGTCTCGTCTTTCATCCTTGCCACGCAGGGAAGACAACTGCTTCTTATTAGATTGGTAGTTCTACTGCTCCTAGTTCTTCGTTAAGATAAAGAAGCAAACATTTTTGACAACCTTTTGATACATTTATCCTGATAGTAAACACTGTGATACGGCTGAAGTGTGCTGGCGTTTGTGTCTTGCTGTGATTTGTAGGTCAAATTGCTGTGCGCTGTTGCATCGCTGAGTCTTTTCAAAAAACAAAATCATCAATTAAACACCAGCCAAAATGCTTCATAGGCTGTACAAACTAATATTAATACTGAAAGGAAACTAAATATACCCACTTATGCCATAAAAGTTCTCAGATAAGATCAGAGGTGTAGTATAACTGCGCCTAAATGCACCAATTCTAATTAAATAGGATAATGCAGTCATTAAGTTAAATCAATTCATATTTAACCACATTTTAACAAAAAATATAATGACTATAGCACCATATCATGGTAAGATCCACAATTAACCTATTTTAATTTCAGCATCTTAACAGCCTGGTTTAAGAAAAAAAAAAAGTCAGACTTTATTTCGGTTTGGGCCTGAAAACTTTGAAAATCTGTCGGGCCGGGCTGGGGCTCCACCACTTTGGGCCAGGGCCGGACTCGGGCCCAGATATTAGGCCCGCGCAGGGCACTAGTCTCTGAGTTAAAAACTGTCCGTTCTGAAGCCAAAAAAACATTTTTCAGGTATGAAACCAAACATTTTCATCACCAGTATTTTTGCATTGTGTTGTATATACAATTGTTTCACTTATATAAGCTCAAGCAGTAGTTTCTCTAGTTTAATATAAGTTGCATTAGTGCTAGTGTGGCAGGACGAAGGAGGGCCCGGGGGGGGGTTCGATCCCCGGACTCCGGGGGGGGGGGAAGTGTGTTAGAGAAAGGGGCAAAGGGGGCGCCCCGGTGGGGGAGAAGGCAGGGGGCAAAGGAAGGGGGGGGGGTAGTGGGAGGGCAGTAAAAAGTAAGAGTAGTGATGAAGAAAGATGAAAAGGGGGAGGATTGGAGGGAGGGGGGGGGGGGGGAGGAAGGAAAAATAAAGGGATGGAGGGAGGGATGGAAGGATTGAAAGGAAAAAAAGGAAACATAATACTCATTTATTTAATAAGCATTTAAAATTTTTTCTTTTTCCTTTTATTTCAATTATTTTAATATTTATTATTTTTTAATAATTATAATATTTTTAATTTCTAATAAAACAAATAAAATAATATATTAATTATTATAATTATATATATAATTAAATTATAATTCTTATATATTAAAATAAAAAAAAAAAATATTTTATAAATTATCTAAAAATTCATTATTATTTTCTTAGGATTTAGTTTTTATTCTTCTTTATGGGGGCGTGCCCTTTGGGGGGGGGGTGGTGTGTGCTGGCTGGGGGGGGGGGTTGGGGGGTGGCCTGCCCGGGGGGGGGGGGGGGGGGCCCCCCACATGGGGGGGGGTTTTGGTCTGTTTGGGTCGGGGGGGTCTCTCTGGCAGCGCTTCCTGTGGCTTCGGACTGTGGCGCCTCTCAGCGTGGACGGCCCCCCATACGTGGTTTTTCCTCACCTGGATCCTCAGTGCTTTGCCATGTACTTTCTTGCTGGGTGCTGTGTGTGTGGTCATGTATGTGTATGTGGGTCTTTTTGTGGCGGTGGGAGGGACGGGGGGTTTCATGTTTTTTTTTATTGTCTTTATTTTTGTTAAGCACTTTGTGTTGCATTTTATTTGTATGAAAAGTGCTATATAAATAAAGTTGATTGATTGATTGATTGATTGATATATTTGCCTCAACTGCCGACCTAATTAGACACATTTATTATGCGTTGGGCCATTTGCTTAGTTGATGATCACTTTCTAAGTATTTCTGCACCTAAAATACACAAAGTTCAGTTGATTTTTAGGCTATGCACTTAGTGCACATCTGCACCGCACCTCTCAGAAGCGGCTTGTGGGTTGCTGCATGGATCTCCAAAGTGTCCAAATGACATTTTCACTTTAACCTGTTTGAAGCTACAAAATATAAACAAATCACACAGAACCTTAATACTTTATTATTTTTTATTTAATTTATTTCATGTCTTATATAAATATATATATTTCATTTTCTTTCTGGTATTGCATTGATACCTTTTATTTAGTTTATCATTATTACTTTATTAGTCTCACAAGTGTGCAGTTCCTTCTTCATTTTTCATTAAAATGCGTCCATACATTTATTTGTGTGGATCTTTTTTATGCACAATAATTTGGTTGTTACATCCATCCCCAAGTAGTGTTACAACTCACCGTGGTGCTGGGGTAGGTTGTAAAAACACACCACTTTGTATTTGACATTAATTTAACATTAATTTAACTAATCTGTGATGGTCTAGTTGAAGTCCATTTATAGCAGACAAGTATGGGGATCACATGTCAAAATCTGAGAGCTCTGGCACAAAGGACCACTGAGTTACACTTGCTCAAACAAAAAGTGTTACTATCATCCCTGGTCTCCCCTATCAAATTTAAAGAGTTGTGCCACGATGCAACAGTAAAAATGATGCTCATAGTGTTCAGGCTGATTTTTTATGAGCTTTTAAAAATGTTTTTCAGGATTAATCCAGAGATTGTCATCATCTTCACAATTATGATTAGATTAAACTCTAATGAAATCATTCTGTAATTCTTTCTGTTTTTACAGATTTGTTTAAAAACTATTTAAAAAAAAACACAGAAGAGGAGTGTTGGTTGTTATCACTGCTCTGCCTCCACGTCTTCCTCAGCTTCCAGCTTGCCCTCTCTCCATTCCCGATTACCCACCGAGCTCATGGAGGCAATTTGATCTCCCTCGTTAAGAAGCCCTCATTAAGGTCCCACGCTTCATTTTCTTAATGAACTGATCAAGTTAAATGGGATGGAAAGTCAGGACTGGGAGGTTAAGCACGACTGAAATATAGAGCCACAGCTGGAGTGTTTGTGTGCTGAAGGGCCAACTCAGCACAAAGTCGTCCTCTGCTCCCAACTCCGCATTTAAGAGGTTTGATCACTCATTAAAAGATTAATCTCTCAGGTTATTGGGTTGTTCATGATTAATCAGGAACACAATTGGTGATGATAAAGAATCACACATTTTTAAAGAAAAAAATAACAGTAAACTGTTATTTTGTCATGATTAACATAACCAAGCTGCTTAAATGATTGATCTCTGTTAACCAGTTAATCTGTGATTCTCCTACAAATTATCTCTGTATTTGAAGGAATTAAGATGAAAAAAAGAAACCTTTAACTTGGCCAACTATAGAGAAAGTAAGAAAATGTGTGTTCAGTGGATTATTATTTATCCCCTTTAATTATACCAACAAGTACTTGTACTGCAAAAAGACATGAAAACAATAATATTCCATGAGCTGGAATAAATAAATACTCGGGATAACGGGAAAAGCCAAACAGAATTGCAGTACATTACCGTACTGCTCTTCTTCCATCTATCCGGGGTCGGGTCGTGCAGGGGCAGCTGCTTTAAGCAGGGAAGCCCAGACTTCCCTCACCCCAGCCACATCCACCAGCTCAACCAGGGGTTCCCGAGGCGTTCCCAGGCCAGCCAGGAGACGTAGTCCCTCCAGCATGTCCTAGGTCTCCCCCCGGGGTCTGGTCACGGTGGGACGTGGCTGGAAGACCACACCAGGAGGCATCCTGACCAGACGCCTGAGCCTCCTCATCTGGCTCCTCTGGATGTGGAGGAGCAGCAGCTCGACTTTAAGCCCCTTCCTGGATGACCGAGCTCCTCTAAGGGAGAGCCCGGCCACCCTGCGGAGGAAACTCATTCGGCCGCTTGTACCCGTGATCATGTTCTGTCAGTCACAACCCACAGCTGGTGACCATAGGTGTGGGTAGAAACGTAGATTGATCAGTGAATCAAGAGCTTATTCTTCTGGCCCAGCTCCTTCTTCACCATGACGGACTAATGCAGGGTCTTCATCACTGCAGACGCCGCACCGATCCGTCTGTCCATCTCCTCCTCCATCCTTCCCTCACTCTTGAACAAGACCCCGAGATACTTGAGCTCCTCCACCTGGAGCAGGACCTCACCCCTGAGCTGGAGAGGAAAGTCCACCCTGTTCCAGGTGAGGACCATGGTCTCGGATTTGGAGGTGCTGATTCTCATCAAATCAAATCAAACTTTATTTCTAAAGCACCTTTTATGCTGAAGCAGCGCAAAGTGCTAAACATGACACAAACATTAAAATAAAATTTCTGAATTCAAGTATTAAAGGGACTTGAGGCAGGAATTAAAAAAACAAACAAACATGAATGTCCTTTTTTTCAAACTAATGGGTGATGAAGCGCTAAATACCAAAAATAACGTTTCCACCCATGTTTCTCTCCGTTGCCTTGAACAGGCTGTGTGCTGCAAAATACACTGCAATTCAGTGTCCGAATTTTCCGCACTGCCCTGTGGACGTGACGTCAAATGACGCTACATCCGCAGTTTGATATAGGAAGAACCGGTCGCGGTAAATTCAAACACTGTAAGCGATAGTTATGGATTCTTCTGACGTCAGCAAACGATCCAGATCAACTGAAAGACACTAAAAAGTGTAACTACGAAGAAAAAGGTTAGTAAAAAACATTATAGCTTTAGTTTGTGCACGCTCCTGTGACAGCTTGGCTCGTGGCTGCAGTTACCTGAAGCGCCAGTCGCGGCAGTCGCAAGTTTTGTTAATCTTGCCTCAAGTCCCTTTAAAAAAATGCAGTACACACATACATAAACCTGCATACAAGAACACACAGCTGATCACACTCTTCACACACATTATCACAAACCACCTATACAATGCACAAATCACAGCACCCCCCCCCATCCAACACAAACAGTATTTTGTCTCTATTTTCTGTCTTCAACTTAAACATTAATATAAATATAATTTAAGATAAACTTTTGGTCTGACACTAAGGTGAGGAAACAATATCTTGGGGGATCTTCCACACCAGGAGCCAGCCCACCCACTGCTGCAGAGAGCGCCACCAGGGATACGCCCAGATCAGAGCATCCCAGCCCGATGAAGCCAACAGAACCACATCATCTGCAAAAAGCCGAGACCCGATCCTGAGACCATGAGCCCAGATCCCCTCAACACCTCAGCTGCGCCTAATCCGGTCCATAATGGTAACAGGATCGGTGACAAAGGGCAGCCATGGTGGAGTCCAACCCTTACCGGAAATGGATTCAACCTACAGCCGGAAATATGGACCAAGCTCTGGCACCGGTCGTACAGGGACCAGACCGCTCAAACAAGGGGGTCCGGCACTCCGTACTCCCGGAGCACCCCCCACAGGAATCCCCGGGGGACACGATCGAACACCTTCTCCAAGTCCACAAAGCACATGTAGACTGGTTGGGAGAACTCCCATGCCCCCTCCAGGACCCTGAAGAGGGTGTAGAGCTGGTCCACTGTCCCACGACCAGGACGAAAACCACACTGCTCTTCCTCAATCCAAGGTTCGACTATCTGACGGACCCTCCTCTCCAGGACCCCTGAATAGACTTTACCAGGGAGGCTGAGGAGTGTGAACCCCCTGAAGTTGGAGCACATTGCAAGCAAATTAGTTCTTATATTATGTCTGGTTTTAAGTTGTTGGAGGGGAGAAAGAAGAGAGAAGAGGGAAAACAAGCCCTTAAGTTACCAAGTTGTCACAAACATTATAATTGGCCACATGTTGGCCAATACCTGCTAGTATCTGATATATGGCAGCCAGATGTCCAAAATGAACTCCTCTGGCTGAGTTTAGGCTATTTGGGGATATTTGTGGAATATAGTTTGTGACGACCCTGTGTGGTCTAGGGGTAAAGGGGGAGGTAACATTCATCACAGAGACCAAAGAAGTAAAAATGTAAGTAAGGTTTATTCACAACCTTTTAACTTATAGTAAAACAATAGAACGAAGATAGAGGCCAGACCCAGTCCTGCCCTGATAATGAACAAAACACAAAACAAGTAAACCAGGAACCAAGGATGAGGAGGGGAATAAGACCTCCTTAAGGAGAAAACCAGAATTAGCCAGAAGAAAACACAAAAAAACAAAACAAAAGGTGCAGGCCTGTGACAGGTTACTGAGTACAAATATGAAACAACCAACAAAAAGCCACAAAGTCCGCTGACTACAACACAAGTGAGTCTGTTTCCGTGCCACCAGTGAGGGAAACAGAAACATTTAAACCAAGTGCACACTGCACAGACAAAAGGCCTCAGTCACCTACAATGACTGAGTGGCAAGCTGTGGCACACAGAAACCACCAAAGCACAGCTGCCCTGAATAAAGGGTGATGGCAGCTTTAAAGGCTGAATCCCAGGAGGCAGCGGCAGAGCATCAGCCAATGGAGAGCTGGAAAAAGAGCAGGGGTCCAATCCTAGGGGTGTGCTGGCACATCCAGAAATGAATACAGCTGAACCAGGGCTGGCCAATCACCTGTAAGGACTCACACAGTCGAATTAGCATAAGGCACCCAGGCCACCAGGCCAAGGGCCGTAACAAGTTTTATCTTTCAGAATATGAGAGATGCAACCTCACAGACGTCTGCACAGATCAGAATCGGTTGATATCAGAAATTAAGAGTTGGATAATATCGGTCTATAGGATATCGGTAAAAAAGCCAATATTGAACGTCCGTAGTTGTAAGCTGTTCCTAACTCCACTGACCCTGACTGAGATCAAATTCCTCCTACACTGAAAGTCTCACTGCAGCTCATGGGGATGTTTCTAGTGATCATCAGACATTCAGAAACCCATCAGGTGATGAAGATGTGCTCTGCGTGGGTCATTCTGCAGCAGGATCACGTTGCATCTGACAGACGAGCTCCAGCTGCTTCTGTTAACTCCTGCTACATAATCCATATCCAGCCTACCCCGATCTGCATCCTGCAGGTTTCTGAGGAGGATGCCGACCCTTGGTGAGCTGCCTCTCCTTTGTTCCAGCTCTCAGGATGGCCCTCCAGGAAATCGAAGCATCTTTCTTGTTTAAATGAGAGGATTTAAGGATTGCTGGACTGTTTCTTCTTCCTGCTTCTCCTCCCACTCACTGTTTCTTCATCTCCCGGGAAGAAGAGGTCCTGGCACCATTTTAGAGGGTTTCCACCATGTGACTGAACTCACAGCAGGGGGGGGGGGGGGGGGGGGGGGGGGGGGGGGGGGGGGGGGGGGGGTCTGATGGATCTGCCCACAGGTTGGGGTGAAATCAAACCTCCAGATTACTATCTTTGGATTTTACTCTTCACATAATGGAATATGCTGCGGTTAATAACAGATTTTACTTCAGAGTGGAGAGATTTGTTTCTTTCCATCCCCGTAAAACCGTAACCCCGATGACTGAGGGTCAGTGCCAGCACATTACAGGAAGTTTTGAATGTACCTGAACACTTGAAGCTTGTTCAGTGAAGTAACCTTGATTTAGTCCATCTTGAATGAAAGAACAGGACATGTTTGAATGCTTGAAAGGCTGTAAAACAGATGCTCTTCTCCCTCTTGCCATCTTTACCCTCCTCTCCATGTCCTCTCTTCTCAACCTTCACCGTCTTCGCCCGCCTTTCATTTGTTGGCTGCGTTTCCCTGCAATCTTTCATTTTCTAGTATCTCTTGTTGCACGCTGCTTAGCTTTGAACTCTCAGCACCTTCATCTTCCTCTGATGATGCTGCTGCTTTTCACTGATGATGGGCTCATGTCATCCTGTCCTTGAGAACAGAGGAGTTGTTGGAGGTAGATGAAGGCTGCAGAGGAAGGAGCTACGTGGAAACACGGAGAGGTCGGAGTGAAATGAAGAAATCCAGCAGCTTGAACTATACGACGTGTACTGGTATTAATCTAGTTTGTGCTGTGAGGTGACATTTGTATTGATAAACCAGCCTAAACTGAGCACATCTTTTAGTCACATGACTCTCGGCTCCCAGCTCAGCTTGTTTGAGGGGAAACTTGGACAACTGCTTCTTTCTGACAGATCACACCAAGAGTGCAGGTTTGTTTTTTATTTAAAAGTCTGCTTCAAACCCTGACGTGAATTTCCAGAGAATCCAACCAGCCTCCGATCATATCCCGTCATCCAAACACTTTTTATCAGAGCTGACGGACAGCATAGCCACAAGCAACTTATAAAATATGTTTTATTTGAGCAGATTTTCTCTCATTTAGCTCATTTAAGCAGAATCCACCCTGCAGAAGGAGATGGTGGAGGAAGGTTTGATACCCTCTCACAGGTCTCTTCATGAACACTAATGAGGCAAACGGATGCGAGCTGTTGGCATCAGAGAGCTGGCGCAGCAGTTTACTGATGCCTGCTCTGGATTCTGGCAGGAACCGGCAGCCGTCTGGGAAACGCGTCCATCTCGCCCCTGCAGGCCCTGCTGGCTCAACGCCTCGCCGCTTGGCCCGGGCTCAGGACCAGGGCAGCTCTACAGATGCCCATCTCAGAACGAGCGATGTCATAATCATGAAGATGATGTTCCCGTGCATGTAGAGGGGATGAACTCAGCAGGAATAACCACTCACAGCAGTTTGTGGCGCTGTTATAAAAATCTGTCCAGATGGGAGGCAGGAGGAGCAGCTCAGACCGTGGAGCTCCCGCCTGGAAACTCGG
Organism: Atherinomorus stipes; assembly: GCA_023101725.1. Classification (NCBI taxonomy): domain Eukaryota; kingdom Metazoa; phylum Chordata; class Actinopteri; order Atheriniformes; family Atherinidae; genus Atherinomorus; species Atherinomorus stipes. The sequence goes on from JALJCO010004936.1 coordinate 38,713, forward strand.
CGTTACTCTGCTGTCACCGCATTACTGCTGGATTCCAGAGTTCAGCAGAATCACGGAAATATGGAGCTCTTCTCCGAGATAGTTCCCAGGTTAGAAACTCACTATAAGATCATAAAGGCAGGTGGAGCAGAAACAGAGGAGCTGTTGTAGGAGGTGATTAAAAACAGTGAAACAGATGAGCTGAGGTTATGTATGAGAGCGTGAAGCTCTGCAGTTCCTGCAGGCTGTGAACACATCGTACAGATTATACATGATTAAACAGGAGACAGGAATTTCCTCAGAAATAATCTGCATAATGATGATTCTTTTGGCTGAATTTTGGTTGAACTGATTCATTTTTAGATTTTGGGAGAAAAAAGTACTTTCCCCAAAACACTGCTATGAAACATTTTAGATAAATATTTTTCTCACTTTCTTTTCACAGATTACTCCTAATCAAAAATACCAAATATTTAATCATTCGAGTTGTTTTGACCTTTTAAATGCCAGTTTAATTATACAATTTATACAATGAGTTATTTTCCATTTAATTCATTTGAGGGTGGAGATTTTATAAGAATCAGTTAAAAAAAACAAAACAAAAAAACCCCCAATATTTATTTATTTATCAACCCTGTGACCAGACCTCGTCCTCTGCTCTAACTCCTGCCAGCTTGCCTACATCATATTGACAGTTCTCCGAGAGGATGCCTTCGAAGAAGTGTGTGAGCGTAAGAAGCTGCGCTACTCCAACCTCGCGACTGAGGCAGGGGACAGAGGCTGGAAGATAAGGGCGCGCGACACCACCTGGGCTGCTAAGGCAAACACGTAACAGCGCGACACACACACAAGCTCGATCAACCATCTCTTGGGTTTACAGAGAATGGTCTGAAAAAGAGAAAACATCCAGTGAGCAGCAGTTCTGTGGGCGCAAATGCCTTGTTGATGCCAGAGGTCAGAGGAGAATGGCCAGACTGGTTCCAGCTGATAGAAAGGCAACAGTCGTTCAAATAACCACTTGTTCCAACCGAAGTATGCAGAAGAGCATCTCTGAATGCACAACACATCCAACCTGGAAGCAGATGGGCTACAGCAGCAGAAGACCACACCGGGTGCCGCTCCTGTCAGCTAAGAACAGGAAACTGAGGCTACAATTCACACAGACTCACCAACATTGGACAATAGAAGATGGAGAAATGTTGCCTTGTCTGATGAGTCTCCATTTCTGCTGCAACATTCGGATGGCAGGCTTAGAATTTGGTGTCAACAACATGACAGCATGGATCCATCTTGCCTTGGATCAATGGTTCAGGTTGGTGGTGGTGGTATAATGGTGTGGGGGATATTTTCTTGGCCCACTTTGGGCCCCTTAGTACCAACTGAGCATCGTGTCAATGCCACAGCCTACCTGAGTATTGTTGCTGACCATGTCCATCCCAGTGTACCATCTTCTGATGGCTACTTCCAGCAGGATAATGCACCATGTCATAAAGCGGGAATCATCTCAGACTTGTTTCTTGAACATGACAGTGAGTTCATTGTACTCAAATGGCCCCCACAGTCACCAGATCTCAATTTAATAGCAACTTTGAGATGTGGTGGAACGGGAGGGTTCTCATCATGGATGTGCAGCTGGCAAATCTGCAGCAACTGCGTGATGATGTCATGTCAATACAGAGCAAAATCTCTGAGGAATATTTCTAGTTCCATGTTCAATCTATGCCACGAAGGATTACGGCAGTTCTGAAGGCAAAAGGGGTCCAACCAAGTACTAGCAAGGTGTACCTTATAAAGTGGTCAGTGAGTGTATATATATATATATATATATATATATATATATATATATATATATATACATACATATATATATATATATATATGACAATTGGAGGGAAAAAGATTTTCCTCAGTTATTACTAATGAAAAATTCTCTCTCCAACTACAGTATCTGAATTCATCATCTGATTCATATAAATGCTTTCCAGATCTGATAGGGTCCTGCAGAGCCAGTCAGAATGTGATCATAGCTTTTAAGGGCTGATTTCACTTTCCTTCTTTCATAACTCAGACAGTGTTCGTGTCAGATACAAACGGCTGGTGAATTTAAATATCTGCTGCTCTTTATATACTGGAAAAAAAAAAATCTGGGGTTATAGGCAGTGTTGGGGAGTAATGGATTACATGTATCCCCATTTAGAATACTATTTATGAGTAACTGTATTCCGGTAAAGTTAGTATTTTAAATCTGGATATTTAAAATACAGTTACTTTGTAATGCCATTCGAATACTTGTGTGTTTTCCACATTTCCCCCAGTAAATAAATAAATAACTAGTATTGCGTAATGCGTAGGCAATGTTAACTTCCAGTAAATAACAAAGGCACCTCAACACTTTAGTTGCTAGTACCTAGCATCACAACAGCATTCACACGCGTGGGCATGGATTCAGACAAGGAGCTGGAATCACAACCACAGCCAAATCCACCTACATCCAGTGATGGAAAAATAGAAAATAAAAATTAAAAAATAAATTTAGAACAAATTGGTAATTGTTTATTTCAAATAATGTTTAGCATTAAAATACTCTATGTTTTCCTGCAGGAAGAGCTGCCATTGCATAATGTGGCATATAACAGACATAAATGCTTTTTAAAGGGAAGTATTCAAAGTGTTTAGAATATAAAATTAAGCAATGTAACAGAATATGTTACAAAATACATTTTAAAGTGGGCATTCAGTATTCTGTTACTAAATGCATTTAGGAAGTATTCTTCCCAACACTGGTTATAGGACAGTGTGAAACTGTTAAATCAGTCAACTTTTCGATTTGTTAGAGTGAAACTACGGAGAACAGCACGGTGGTGTGGTGGGTGGCACCACAACCTCACAGTTAAAAGGTTGATGTTTGAGCCTCGGCTGGGGAGGGTTGGACAGTTACATTTTTTAAAACTTTATTTAACACATTGAGAAATTACAGATTGTCAGATTTTAAGTAAGAAACAGGCACTGAGTGTGAGAAAAGGATATAACATCAATAATAAAAACGACAAAGCGGTATTGAAGCTCCTTCACACTTTGCAAATTAAACAAACCTTTAAAACTAAATTAAAAAGGAATAAAGAAAATGTTAAACTCAAATTTCTCATTACGTTTTATAAACAGTGCTTTTTACTTTTGAAAAGTAAAAGGAATAGTTCACCCTCAGAATGATTTAACTTTATTTTCCACTTACCCTGATGGTGAGCAAGACTCTGGACCACTTTTTTAATATGTCAAATGCAGCCGGAGATCAGGACGACTTCTTGTTCCCCCCAATGGAGTTCGCCCGGGTCCGAGCCAAAAAGGTCCATAAAAGTCCACAAAAAGTTGTCAGTATTCCACTATACTGCTCGTCCCATGCTTCTGTAGTTTCGTGACCGCGCATGTGCGCGCTTCATGGAAGTAAACAATACTCCCTTTTAGGCTCTAAAAATATAGTAAATGATGTCGTTTACAGATTAAATTCTGGACGCTACCCACACAGGACACTTGGATTACATGGGACGAGCAGTATGGAGGAATATTGACAATTTTTTGTGGACTTTTATTGACCTTTTTGGCTCGGACCCTGGCGAACTCCATTGGGGGGAAACGAGAAGTCGTCCTGATCTCCGGCTGCATTTGACATATTAAAAAAGTGGTCCAGAGTCTTGCTCACCATCAGGTAAGTGGAAAATAAAGTTAAATCATTGTGAGGGTGAACTTTTCCTTTAAGTACGGTAAATACTAGCTACTTTTTTTACTTTTACTCAAGTAATATTCTAGCAGGCGACTTTTACTTGAGTAATTTTCCAGTAAGGTACTTTTACTTTTACTCAAATATGGCTTTTGGGTACTTTATACAACACTGCTCGCCATTATAGATAACTAAAGTCACCTACAGGCATATATAAGCTAAATAGACTATATTGCCAAAAGTAATCCCTCACCAGCCTTGACTCACATATGAGCTTAAGTGACATCCAATTTCTAATATTTTGTTATGACGTTGGTCCACCTTTGCAGCTAGAACAGCTTCAACTCTTCCGGGAAGGCTGTCCACAAGGTTTAGGAGTGTGTTTATGGGAATTTTTGACCTTTCTTCCAGAAGCGCATTTGTGAGGTCACACACTGATGTTGGATGAGAAGGCCTGGCTCTCAGTCTCCGCTCTAATTCATCCCAAAGGTGTTCTATTGGGGTTGAGGGTCAGGACTCTGTGCAGGCCAGTCCAGTTCCTCCACACCAGACTCTGCATCCAGGTCTTTATGGACCTACTTTGTGCACTGGTGCACAGTCATGTTGGAAGAGGAAGGGGCCAGCTCCAAACTGTTCCCACAAAGTTGGGAGCATGGAATTGTCCAGAATGTCTTGGTATGCTGAAGCATTCAGAGTTCCTTTCAGTGGAACTAAAGAGGGCAAGCCCAGCTCCAGGAAAAACAACCCCACACCATAATTCCCCCTCCACCACATTTTACACTTGGTGCAGTGCAGTCAGACTCGTACCGTTGTCCTGGCAACCGCCAAACCAACACCAGTAAGAGCACCTATTTTATCCTCTTCTAATGTATTTATGATCTGTAGGAAACAAATAAACTAACACTGTCCTTATGAGCTTTTAAACATTAACTGACAATACAACAGAAGGCAGAGCCTTTACTGTCTATCTGTAAAACTGAAAAAAGGAACTTAAAAACTGCAATAAACCCATTAAAATCCATATAGACAGCGCTGTAGAGCTTCTTCCTACAACATCACGTCCGGTTTCTGCGAACAGCGCCACAGTCTGGTCAGATGTGCTGAAATACAGCAGCGTTCCAGTAACTCATTCATGCTGGCACGCCTGTTTCCGTTACATACTGTAGATAATCAAAAAAAATGTTTTGGTCGATAAAACATAGCAAAAAACGTCAAAATCATGTCATCAGCACTTTAAGTACAAGATAAGATTATTTACATTTATTCAGTGGAAAATGTTCATAACCTGCATTTAAGTGCTGAAAGGTACCAAAACATCATCATCATCACTAACGGTTGCAGCACCATCATGACATCTGATAGGCTACCACCATCATGTGACACAGAAGCTAGAATCTTTGCTTTGGGAAGAGTCTAAGGAAAAGGGATTTAAACTTTTGATGTATATTTTCCAAATTTAGCTTGCTCAAACCGATGTTCCAGGATCTCCAACCCTACAATTAATACTCCTTTCTTTACTGTTGTTTTTAATCTAGTTGTTCTTATAAATATACTGAAAAAATATGAACGCCCATGTCAAATATAAGTTTTATTAACATTTGGGTTTCGCAATATATATAGAAATTTAACATTTATTTTCAGTATTTACTCATCTTCATATTGGCTTTGATAACATCGTGGTATGGCCATTTGTAACGGACTGACAGTCCTTTGAACATGATAGGGGTTAGATTGAGGAATTTGATTGTTCAATATCTTGCGTGTCCGCCAGCCGCATCTCTGGTTACGGACAGTCTGAGGGGTGATGTGTCTGTTGTGCAGACCTGTGGCCTCATCATCTGTGCGTGGCGCTGGTCTTAGCCGATTCCACAGGTGGACAAGCTGGATGTGGCAATCTTGTGCTGGAGTGGTCACACATGGCAGACGAGGATGAGGTAGATTTGCATTTGTGCCAGTCTGTCAGAAACAAACTCTCAAATGGCTTATGGGCCGATAACGGCCATTGAGCCATGCAGCTACTGCTTTAGTGGACATCCCTGCATCCAACATGCCAATGGCACGTTCCGTATAACTTGTGACATCTGAGGGATTATGGCTTGTGACAAAATTTGACAGTTTGGGGTGGCCTTTTGTTGTCCCCAGTCAAAGCATTGTCCTGCTGTTGCTCATTTTGTCTGATCAACCCCCTGGACACGCCCCACCCATGCACTGTGTAAATCCTCAATGACAGCGAGTTGGATTAAAAATTATCAAGACAAATATCACTTTTGTACAATAAAATGTCAGCAAATGCTCATTTAAAAGTTGACAACTCCACGTGGCAACAATATTTTACATGGGGCGTTTATGTTTTCATTCAGTGTATATTTTTCATATTTCCTATTTTATTTTATATTTTTCTGAATTTCTTTGATTTCTTAATCAGTTTTTTTTCTGCACCCCCTGTAATGCTTTTAATGTTTTAAGTAAAAGACCATGTCCGCTCTTTGGGGGGGGGGGGGTGGCTGGGATCTGGGCCTCTGGGTGGCTGCTGGGGGCCTGGGTCGTGAGCCTTGCGGGCTTCCTCCTCCTTGCAGAGACGAGGCTGCATCTGCATGACTGTATCACCACGGAGACCCTTTATTATGCATGTTGACACTGTGACACTGTTTTCCATTGCGATGACTAGGTTGTACCTCTTCTCTGCGTAGTTCTGCGTGTGTTTGTGTGTGTTTGTATGATCTGAGGATATTTAAGCCACCTGCAGGTCCTCCTGTAGGGGATTGCTTGTTTTGTTTTCCAACAGAGACCTTGGTTGTTTAGGGATCGCTGTACAGATGTACCAGTAAACTGTGTAAGTGGATTCATGTTTTCTCTCCTCTCTCTCTTCCTCTTCCTTACTCCTTTCTCTCTGTTTCACTTTCTATCATTACCTCTGTTAACTTTCATTTCTCCTTGTCAGGCCCAGCAGTATGAAATGGAATGGTGTAATGAACAAATGTTTAAATAAAGAAATAAAATGAATAAACATGATATCAAGTGGAGCCTTATATTCATAAAGCTCCGCTTGGTAAAGCAAAAACTGTTCAACAGAATAAAGCAATCAGATTTCATTCTGCTTGCTTCAATGCTGGACAGGACAAGTTAGAAAAAAAAAAAAAAAAAAAAAAAAAAAAAGTAAAAGACCTTGACTTGTCCTGTACATGAAATGTGCAAAACAAATCCCACTGATGTCTTTTGTAGGCTATGTGTACCTCAGTTGTTTGTTTCTCTTTTGCAGCTTGTTCTGTTTCATCAATAATTTCAGTTTTATCTTAGACTAGCTGAGTTAAAGTTTCTGGAACATCCTAGTATTAAACTCCCCCACTATAACACCAACCTGCCTTTCTGAACTGGCAAAGCTAATGTAGATTTGCCTTAAACCCATTTCTACCATCATGTCAACCGTCAGTTCTCTCCTCAAAGCTGTTACGTTCATTTGATATTTTTGAGCATTACTGTGTGTACAGCTCAATTTCTTCCATTTATTTTCCCCAGGAATCCCCAGTCCTTTGAGGAGTGGTGGGTGAAAGATGAGGGCATCTTCAGCAGAGGCCGACAGACAGCACAGACGTGTTACTGGTGTCAGATCAGAGCGAAGGACCTCTAATTAAACAGCAGCTCTGGGACATGGCGTGTCAGGCTGGGTCGGCGAAGCTGCGAGGCGGCGGCTGTTTGCCCGGACAGCACTTAACCACTGCCAGGACTCCACTGCATAAGTTCCTTAATGAGTTGGATGAAAACGATGTAATGTTGGCCTAGGCAAATGAGCTGCAGTCAGTAAGTAAACAGACTAACAAACTGCAGCTTGCTGTGAGGTGGGGAGGAAATCTACATGCTGGAAGCCCCGTTTCTAAATGGCTTTAATTGCATATGCTTTTAGGGAGACTGTGGACTGCAGCTTCTTCAAATATTCTAAAAATTAATTTTTAGTAAACCCTGTCTGAACTTTATAAAAAATAATAATAAAAATAAAACACACACACACGCCGTCCCTCAGTTATGTGGTCTGTTTGGGGAAAAAATGAATGAAACTAAAACTCTCCATCAGGGAATGTGAAACCTGTCACAGTCATATGCATTGTGGGGGGAGTCAGTCTCACAGAATTACGCTGACATTATAAAATAATTAAAATATAATTAATGATAATTAATATAATTAAAAAATAAAATCTACAATTTTGTAAAACCAAATCCGATTTTAATATATATACATGTATATATACACTGCCTGGCCCCCCCAAAAAGTCGCCACCTGGATTTAACTAAGCAAATAGGTACGAGCCTCCTATTTGATAATTACTGCATGGGCGATTATCTTTCAGCTGGCAACAAGTTATTTAACCCCAACTGGTGAAATGAGTTGCTTCTCATTTCCTAAACAACCATGTCGAAAGACACATCCGTGGTCTTGGAAAAGATGTTAGTCTGTCCGAAAAGGGGTCAAATTTTGGCATCAAGAGGTGAAAACATCTAAGGAGATGCAAGAAACTACTAAAACTGGGTTCAGAACAGTCCAACGCATTATGAAAAACTGGAAGGATCGTGGACCATCGTCTTCCAGGAAGAAATGTGGCCGGAAAGGCAGATGAAGTGATGCAGCATCATGCCTAGTGCTACTGTATGAGCCTGTGGGGGCAGTGTGATGATCTGGGGTTGCTGCAGTTGCTCAGGTCCAGGTTCAGCAACAGTATGAGCTCAGATAATGAGGTCAGCTGATACCTGAATATACTGAATGACCAGGTTATTCCATCAACGGATGTTTCTTTCCTGATGGCACGGCCATATTCCAAGATGACCGTGCCAGAATTTATCGGGCTCAGATTGTGAAAGATGGTTCAGGGATCATCAGACATCATTTTCACACATGGATTGGCCACCACAGAGTCCAGACCTGAACCCCATTGAGAATCTTTGGGATGTGCTGTGGTCAGACTCTACAATCATCATCAAGATCTTGGTGAAAAATTGATGCAACAGGATGCAAATAAATCTGGTGACATTGCAGAAGCTTCTGGAAACACAGCGAATGCTGCCGCAATCAAAGCTAAAGGCCGTCCAACGAAATGTTAAATGTTTGACCTTTTTTGTTGGCGACTTTTTTTTTTGGCCGGGCAGTGTATTTATATATATTTGTCTTTGTTTTTCTTAAAACATATTAAACAAATTAAAAAGAAAATTAGACTTAATACTTTTATGTGCATACATGCAGACACATACATGAGCTCTGTTATGCATACAATTTTTTTTTATTACATGTATGTCAAAACTGGTTTTGTTTTTTTGTTGTTTTTGCCTCAGGGCAACATTATTCAGTTAAGGCACTTTTCTTCAGACAACATTATTGTACGGTGTGAACATGCAATTTGTTGCAAAATGATTACCATAGTCAGTTTTTTTTTTTTCTTTTTTAACTTGTCCTGTCCAGCATTGTAGCAAGTAGAGAGAAAAATCATGGATACACTTACATAGTTCACTGATGCTTCTATACAGAAACTAGAGAAGAGGTCAAACCTAGTCAGAGCAACAGGAAGCAGCATCACAGTGTCATCATGCAGAATAAAGGGTCTCTATGGTGATGCAGTCATACAGATGCAACGTCGTCTCTGCAAGGAGGAGGAAGCCTGCACTGCCCGAGACCCGGCCCCCCAGAAGCCGACCAGAGGCCCGGACCCCAGCCTAGCCCCCCTTCCCTACCAGACTGGTGAACATGACAGCATCATAGCTGGTCTGTCAGACTTTCTAGGCTACCACACGTGTGTCCTCACAGGTGAGGCTCCAGCACTGCGGGCAGAGCGTGTGTCGGAAAACACATTATCCACTTTAAATTCAGATACTAATATCGGTGTTTTTAAACTCTACCAGGAACAAGGATGTTGTTAGGCATGTTTTAGGGGACTGGAGCCCCACAAGACATTCTTAACCCCTAAAATATTGTAGATTAATTGATTTCATTGTTGGCTTTGTAACAAAGCCCACGTGTACTTTTAATAGTTATCCTTGTTAGGCTGATGATAACTCATATTAATTCCCAGCTGTCCTTGAACGTAGCATAGCTGTGCCTTACGTTTCGTTTCTCTGTACTGTTAAAGGCAGGGGGGATGATGTTTTCCAGGAGCATTTTTTACTATATTGCTTAAAGTCTTCTTCACACCCCGATTGCAGACAATCAATTAAATGTTCGGACACAAAAATTTTAAAAACCATTATTATAAACCATTACATAGCATCATACCATGAATCATTCAATACATGTAATATCATACTCATTAGAAAGCCATATACCACAAGTATTTATCCCCCCCAAATAAAAAAAAAAAAGGCCCTCGACTTGGCAGCAAGGACATTGTTTGGCCCTCGATGGAAATTAATTGGGGGCCCCTGCACTAAGGGCTGGCTCCAAAACAGAGCAAGTCCCCATAGATTCCCATTTTAAAAAGGCCAACTTCACAGCAGATATAAACATGTTTACAAAAGAAAAACATACATGTTTATAGCAGAAACAAAAGAAGTTTACAGCAGAAATAAACATTTTTTCAGCAGAAACAAACATATTTACAGCAGAAATATAAATTTTTTCAGCAGAAATAAACAGAACATTTTAGAACAGAAGCATCAGCTGATGTAAGACAGGGGTTTGAGTATAGTTTTTCCCATAAAGTGATGCAATAGGTTTTACAAACTGAGCAAAATATTATATCTTAGACATTAATGGGTTAATGTTACGTTGGATTTGGCTAAATGTAGAAATCTGCAGTGCTCCTGATGTTCCACTGCTGGATGAGGAGTGTTGGATCGTTTCTTCTGATGATCTCTTTTTGAGAGCGAGGCATCACAGTAAAGAGTGATTTGTGACAGTTCCTGGGAGGAGGTGAGTGCTTCACAATACGGTATTAAGAAGATTCATGGTGCTAATAAAACATCAGAGACGCTGAGACCCTGTAAGAGTCTGCACCGTGGTTGAAGGCCCGCGAGGATTCTGCAAATACAGAAGTCTGCTGATGCATAAAAAAGACAGAGGGAGGATTCTGCTTTCCCAGACAGCAGCTCAGTGTCTGTGATGGACAACGCTGAGAGGAGTAAAACCAAGGAGCAGTGAATGAGGGGACTTCTCTGAGGGTTAGTTATGCTTCAAAAACAACCTGACAATACAGTTTTATTCATCTGATTCACTGCTTTGTCATTAGTGCCAACATGACAGAAATAAACCAGGAGAGAAGTCGTCCGGCTGTGTGGAGGTGACATGTCAGGGCCGTAGATCTCCAACACCATTTACCTAACGCTAGCACGTAGGCACGCATTCTTAATTCACTGTCTGTGTCTCGGCTGGCAGTGTAGCCTCACTCCGCTGCATGTCCACACTTTAGGCCCAATCTCAATTCTCCCCCTTAAACCTTCCCCTCATCTGTAGGGGTAGGGGTGTCCCAATCCTGTTAGGACAGAGGGGTAGGGGTAAGTGGTAGAGGTATTTACCCCTTCAAATGAAGGGTTTTCTGACGCACACTTACAAAGAAGGATTGTGACAATCGCCAGCAAGATGGCTGCTACAGAGTCCCATAAGGTCCAGAAATGTAAATATTTTCTCTGTAAATAAAGTTTGAAAAATATGAAAACCATTGTCACTAGTTTGATTCCCGGCTTGGGAGGGGGTTTGAACAATTCCAACAGTGGCCTTCCTGTGTGGAGTTTGCATGTTCTCCCCATGCAGGCGTGGATTCTCTCCGGGTACTCCGGCTTCCTCCCACCGTCCAAAGACATGCATGTTAGGTTAATTGGTTACTCTAAATTGTCCCTAGGTATGAATGTGAGTGTGAATGGTTGTCTGTCTCTCTGTGTTGGCCCTGTGTTACAGGGTCAACACCTGTCCAGGTGTACCTGCTTCTCAGCTGATAATAGCTGGGATAGACTCCAGCAACCCCTGCAACCCTGAATTGGCTAAGCGGTATAGGAAATGACTGACTGACTAAAACCATTGTATTGTCTAGTTTAACGCTGTTTAAATGTTTAAAGGAGCTAGGGGCGGGAATTGTGAAAGAATAAACATGCATGTCCAGTTTTTTAATAATAAAGGGTGATGAGGCGTTAAAAACCAAAAAGAACGAGTCCACCCACGTGTCTCTCTGTTGCCTTGAACAGGTTGTGTGCTGCATAATGTGCTGCGGTATGGTAGCTGAATTTTCCGCGTAGTCAAGCAGATGTGATATCATTGACGTTGCATACGCGTCCCCGACAGTTTTGATACAGGAAGGAGACGTTGCGGTGGATTCAAACACTGTAAGGGATGGTTATGGATTCAGATCAACTGAAAGACACTAAAAAGTGGCACTATGAAAGATAAGACTTTGTCAGCGTGGTAAAGAACGTTATAGCTTCAGTTGGTGCGCGATCCTGTAACGGCTTGGCTGGTGGCTGCTCTTTCCCGCAGCGCCAGTTGCGTCACTCACGAGTCTCATTTCTTGATCCTGTCTCCAGATCTTTTAATGCTCATTTTCTTTGTAAAATGCAAATGAAAAAAATGTCTTGTTCTATCTTGACGCTTCAGTTACATAAACGCTACCAGGCTGAAAACCAGCAGTACTCTGTAGACAGCCCTGATAATCTACAGTGATGTGATCAATACAAATTTCGGCAACATCGCTGCTGGTCTTCAGTTACATGGAGTTTCTTCGTGGGATATAACACAAGCAGGAATGTCATATTCAGCTGTAGATGGCTTGATTTCTCAAGATTTGTGCCAACAGCTCAGTATGCATCTGCTTACGTACAAGCCGGCGGATCACTGATGACGTATGTGATTGTTGAAGGGGTGTCCTAATTTGTAGGGTTGACTTTCAGCCCTACCCCTCGTAGCTTTGTTTTAAAGGCAGGGTAGGGGATTCTCTTCCGGCTCTCAGCGAGTGCAGACGTGCTTCCCTCTGCTCCCGTCTCCCTGCTTTCCCTGCAATCTTTGTCTTGTCTCTCTCAGAGCTTCTGTCTGTGTTTTCTCCCAAACTTCTTGGAAATCATGGATCTGGTCGGCTGGTCTCTCAACGCATTGGATAAAATTTTTTCCACCCAAAGACAAGGCTCGGGACAGCCTTCTTGCCCTGCAGAAACGCACCCGGCCGGGTATGTAATGGACTCATGGGGAAAGTGGAGGATTATGTGCCTGTCTGTGCTTTCTGTGGAAGACGTCGAGGACGTATACATTTTTGGATTTATGATAATCGGGTTCCTGCTGATTGGAGCATGCATCTACCTGGTTTATCTGAAATATTATAAGCTGATGGCAGCGGTTGGCAAGCTGCCGGAGGCTGTTTGCCGTGTCGCCAACACTCAGACTAATGCGATCTGTGAGCAGATTCAAAAACTTGTAGCCACTCTGACTAAGAGTGACAAGCAAGAGGAGATTCTGAACTTGCTGCGCAAGATTGATACAAGCTTGGAGAAATTGACGACCGGCAATTGATGGAAATGACCAAGATTTGGCTGTTTGGAATCGCCATTGGAGACCGCTGGGACTTGAAGGCAGGCAAGAAAACAGATGTCAGCCTGACCCAAACAATCCTACTTATCTAATCTACTCCCCAATGTCCTTGGAGAAACTGCCGAAGTGAAGCTCTGCAACCCCCCCCCCTCCCTCCACGGGAGCAGTAGACACTCTGGCAAGGCTGTTCTTATCACCTACAGACTTTGTGTGTGTGCTCTGTCTCTCGCTCACGCAAACACATCACACGATACTGACACACACATGTCCACTGCACTGCTGGTCCTTCAACTTCCTCCCACCAGAAATCGGTAGAGGTTTGGAAAGATGCGCCCCTGTTGTTTGGCAGCGTCTCCTCTCTGACTGGGCTCTGGACCCCTCCTCCTCCCTACCACATGTGTCATGATATTGTGATTGTCTGTATACGTGCTTAATTGTACTGAGGGTGTTTTTTTTTTAACCCATTATCACGTCCTCTGCAGAGGGCGGGACAGTGGTTTCCTTTTTTTCTCCCCTCCCCCACCTGTCCCAATGTTTTTCTGTTACCCCTCCTGTAAAGCACTTTGTGTGTCCAATGGGTACTGTAAAGGGCTATATAAATAAACTTGATTTGATTTGATTTGATTTGATCTTGGAAAAATGGTTCGAACAAGCTACATTTGAAAAAATATACACCCCCCCTGAAACCACGCCTCCAGGGCACAGGAACACGTGCATGGATTATTGTTGGCGAAGATAACCGAGAACAGCCGATTGGCTAGCTTGTTAGCTTCCCAGTAAACAACAGAGGAACTACGTTTCCTAAAAGTGATAATTATCTCACCTTCAACTTCTGCGGCGTAAAACATCCTCACTGCAAACACCAACACCTCCATGACTTGATCCACATCCGTTTTTGTCTTTTTAAGAGCAAACAGCGACATAGATATGAGCAGCAAGCAGCCATGTTGTCTCGATACGTTTGCACTGAGATGCTCACGGGGAGTTGCGCGAGGACAGTTGGTGCGTGACAAGCAGCAGTTGAGTTTGATGGACATAAGAATCATTCAATCAATCAGTACGGGCCGTTCAAAACCCCATCCAATGAAATTTATTTCATTGGATGGGGTTTTTCAGTCCTGTACGTTCCACAGGTGATTAATTTTTTACATTTTTGTGTCAGAACATTTAATTAATTGTCTGCAATCGGTGAGTGAAGAAGACTTTAAGCAATATAGTAAAAAATGCTCCTGGAAAACATCATCCACCCTGCCTTTAAGTGGCAAGGGCACAGGGGAAGGGGTAAGGGGTGAAAAAGAGAAATGAGACTGGGCCTTAAAGGTTGAATATGGAATACGGACAGAACAGCGACATCACGTGTGTCTAGGTTGTAGTTGCAACGGCAGAAAAACAACTCCAGCCGCTGGGATGCCAGGCTCACTGCCAATACGCAAGTGACCAACAGTCTGCAGCATGTTCAACAAGTAACACAGAGGAGTTTATAACTGACAGCTAACGTTAGCCATGTTAGCAAACAAGCTAGCTTACCGATCCAGGAGGAAAGTTGCCATTTCTGTGTTTTGACGCCGTGGGAAACATTTATGTGGGTCCATTTAGTGAAGTCTTCACCTAAATTTACACCAGGTTTTAGCTCTTCTCAGGTCACTCCTCCTCAGAAACAGATAACAACATCTCCAGGGCTCTGAAGCAGCTGCTTCACTCGTCATCTCTACGGTTTTCCCCTGTACAAGCCTGACTATGACCAAAATATTGTTTCCACACAGAGATCGTATTTGGCAACCTGCAATGGCGGAGTGTATTGGCTTATAGACGTAAATAAAATGCCATTATCGAACCCGTCAAAATTGATTTTATAATTATTTTTAGGCTAAATATAATTTTTCTGGGAAATGTTGTACTTTCATTCTGTACACCCCCAAACGACCTGTGGAGGTATTGTTTTTGAAAAAATATAGCTTTTAATAAAAATGTTCCATATTCAACCTTTAATGCCTCTGGAGTCCAGATTCTGCATGTAAAGGGAAAACACATCCTGACAGCACAGTTCAGAGGTCCAGTCAGCAGACAAACTGCAAACAGCGAACAGCAAAGAAGTATACGGCAGGATGAAGGAGGGTCCCGGCAGGATGAAGGAGGGTCGCGGCAGGATTCGGTCCCCAGACTACCGGGTGAGAGTCATGCATGCTACTACAAACCATTCAGCCTCAGGAATATCTCTTTGGCCAAGTAACCAGGGTGCATGATCACTCGGAGGCATCGTGACAGGACCATCAGCTGTCACAAACAGTAGAGACTCTCATGCTGAGCTGAAATAAAATGATGTTATGTTACCGTGTCACCCAAACACAAAAAATGGGGAATGAATGGAGTTCCAAATTTTTAAAGAGTTATTGTTCTGACAGGTTTCAGAACTATTCTATTCTATTCTATTCTAACTAGAACATTCAGAAACTCCTACTGATGTGCAGAGTTTAAAGGCGCATTGCACAAGTTTAAATGTTAAATAATATTCTTTTCTTTCCTTCACATACTCTTACAGCTGCCTGATGTGTAGAATGAGCTGATCTCTCTTCACTGCGGTTGTCTATAGTACTGTTCCTGCATGCTCAGTGCAGAAACAATAAATGGAGGGAGCTCCGATCTGCTCTGGGAATAAAACGAGACCGGCAGTTGGCTTTCTTCTTGCTAATTGTGATATGTATGCTGGAAATAAGGATACATAATACTGCAATGCAAAGTTTTTTAGCTTGTAAATGTAGCATTTTCTGTAATTTTATAAGGTAATTGTGGTCTCAGCCTGTGAATTTGGATATTTGATCTACTAGGCAGCGTTAGCCTGTTGAAACCGTTAGCATACAGTTTCAGTTTACTCAACGATCAAACTGTAAACAACTTGCAGATTTATAAATTTATTACCTAAGTAGACATTATGAATCTAACTCTGGGCTCAGACTCAGAGTGTAATGTGGGTTAAACTAAAGACGAATGCAGTCGAAGCAGCTGTGCACGACATTAGCGTCACTTGTCATCAGAAGGGGCGAACTTCTGGAAAAAAGCTGGAACTTCCGCTGTAGTCCCTGCAAACAGAATCCATCTCTGCAGGCTTTGCATGGTTTTTCATATGATTAAAACTACATCAGTTCATCCATCAAAGCTTGGGGATCATTTAAAAATGCTTATTCACTTTATTTCACAGCTGAATTAAACAAATGAACAATTTTATGTCGTTAATTTACGTAGAAGTGTGGAGAGAAGCAGGGACATGTGTCAGTGATATACGGCTCATCTTTATGTGGGTAACAGCTGCTGAAGTGAATGTGAATGAGGGAAGTCCAGAAGCTGCCACTCTGGTTCTAATGACAGCCGCCTTGATGAGGACGTCAGTAGTGATGATGAATAATCATCTCCTGTCAGCGCTGAAGAATGGCGCTCGTACATCCCCACCTGTCTGCAGCGAGGCAGGAGATGATGGAGAGACGAGTGAAGGGAAGGAGCATCAGTGGGAGAGAGGGAAGGAAACGCCGTGGGAAAGAAGCTTGATTTGCAGTCTGCTGGAGAGGAGTGTCAACACCTCAGCGAGGAACAGAGGAGATTCACGGCGCTAATAAAACATCAGATGAGCTGTGGAGCTCATCCACACGTGTAGGACTGAGGAACTCGCCCCCCAGCGCTGGTCCAGTCTCTGACTTGAAGCTGATAGTGAACAAAATACTTTAAAGGAATAGTACACCCACAGAATGATGCCTTCATTTTCTACTCACCCTCATGCTAAGAAAGACTGGAGCACTTTTTTCATATCTCAAATGCAGCCAGAGGTCCGGGGGGGTTTCGTTTTCCCCCAGCTCTCATATAATGGAGTTCACCAACACCCGAACCAAAAGGTCCACAACAGTCCCCAAAAACTTGGCAGTATTCCTCCATAGTGCTCGTCTAATGTAATCCAAGTGTCCTGAGTGGGTAGCGTCCAAAATTTACAGGAAACCACATCATTAAGTACATTTTTATAGCTTGAACAGTGCTACATCTAGCCGCTGCAAAGCAAAGCACGTCCATGAGAGTTCACAACACCACGGAAGCTACGCATTCAGCGCCTATTCTGCCGATAATGCAAGAGTAGAAGAAGAAATTTGCCGTTTACATTGTGCTAAGAGCGAACGAGCTGCTGACAAACACAAGAGAGGTTGATGTTGATTTAAAACAAAGACAGAAAGAAAAAGAGAACGCGCGATCTCATCTGCTGCAGCTTCCGTAGTGTTGTGATTTAGCTTGGGCAACACAATATATATAGGTCACTTTGTATGATATTAATATTAATTTAATATTTCTATTAATATCAATACTAATACAGCCTCGGAGCACCACTTACTTATTTGATATGTAATGGAAGCAAGGAAAACCATTAAAGTCTTAAATAACTTTAGATTGATTTAATGAAGTGATCAGTCTCAGGACGCTTTCATGAGTTCTCGCTTGAGTGACCTTTCATGATACATAGAAAAACCAAAACAACGACTAGTTAAGATAATACGGAGTTTATTAACTAGTCTCAAACTACATGAGATAATGTTGTACAAAATATATAAAGAAATATGTGAGCATGATGATAACAAAGTTATTTGTGAAAGAATGTGAGATGGTATGAAAATGAAACATAAATTAATTAACTAGTTAATTATAAAGTTCAAAGAAAAGGAAGGAAGGTTTTTAATCCAACTAAACAAAGTTAACTGGGTCTGGTAAACCGTAGGTCTGGATTAATTCACTATCACCAACTTCTTGTGACATCAGATTATTTCATAGAAATGATAGGATTTCCTAGAGGTTCCGTTGACTGAGGTGCTTCCTCACGTCCTGGTTCTGCTGGACTGTTCCTCAAATCCTTTGGAAGATTGTCGGGTGGATGGTCCCAAAATCTTCCCGATCTCCTGGAAGTTCGTCCGGCTCTCTGCGGGCTGTCAGCTCAGTGGTGGTTCTGGTTCATCCTCTCTCTCATCCGCTCCAGAGACGTGCAGCTTAGGACTGATGTCACGGGATGGTTGTAGTAAAGATGATTTGGGTTAAAGTCTTCTTTCTCCATCACTCCTCGAGTGATTCGTGGTTCTGAACTCTGCTGAGTTAGAGCAGGTGTTGTTTCATTCTTTCCCCATTGTTCCAAGTTTCTTCAGTTCTGTCTCTCTCCTTCCAGTTCTCCATCAGATCTTTCCAGTTCTCTTTCATCTCTCCATATTTAGTTAGAGCCTCGCGCTTGCCTGGAGTGGAATGGGGTTGAGTTGTAGCAAGGGAAGTGAAGAGTAGGTTTATATAGGAACATATGATATTTGTTTGTTGGTTGGTTTAAGGTTTAGTGAGATGTGTAAATGGTATTTAGAAGGAAAAAAGAAAATAATAATAAGAAGGATTTTGAATAGGAAGCATATAAACAGTAAGTAAGGATTTTGTGCCTGTTCCGAAGAAATGGTGAATATTGATGAGGAAGTCATTTAAATAGTGGTTTAGAGTTGGGAGTGTTTTTCTTCACCTTTTGCAGTGGTGGGTGAGAATTGGGAAAATTTAGTTTGAGTTGTGTGATATGAAAAGTTTAGAGATTATGGTTATTTCCTGATAATAGTGGGGAAATGAGGAACAATTTGGGTGTTGGAGGAGTATTGTGGGTGGGTTAAGTTTGTTGACTGTTTGTTTTTGAGGTCCTTTGAGTTGCTCTGGACCGTAATTAGTGATTCCTGAGAAGGTCCTTCTGAGAAATTCTCTTGGATGTCTGTTAACAAATGGGTCGGGACTTTGGGTGAGATCACTACAGTAGTATAGATAAATCCCAAACCCTCATTACTGAAGCAGCAACAGCTGTAACCTGCTGTTCTGGGAAACAGACCCAGTAAAACCAGTTCTTTCCAGGGCTTAAAGGATAACTTCCTTTTTTTCAACCTGGACCTTATTTCTAGGAGTTTATACGTGCATTAACTCACCGGTAACATTTCTGCATCACTTTGACTCCTTCAGAAGATATTACATTGAGTTGCCCTTTGTCTTACATCCATATAATGGGAGAGACGGTGCAGCCTCTCTATAAGACATTGGCGTTGTTGATTAGTGAGGTCTTGTGGTGCTTGTTGGCGTTCCGTGCGTTTTGGTTTTTTTTGGGGGCCAGACCCTTTTCGACCTTTCGTTCCCTGTGGGAAGGCCACTACTGGTCCTTTTGGAAACGATTTGGAAGGAAATGGAAATTTTAAAATGGCTTACGGATAGTGTTGTTTGAGTATGTTTTCTTGTTATGTAATATTATGATGGAAGAATGGTTCGAGTGAATGAAGAAAATATTGGGTTGTTTATATTTGGAAGATAGGCCTGTGGGTTAACAAGAAAAAAAAATTGGTAGGAATGAGAATTTACGAATATGAGGACTCACGTATATTTCGATTTGGCTGTTATGATGAGATGCACTGTGAATAAAAGCATGGCCATTTCGCTACCATATAGCCCGCATCAGATGTTGTGCAGAGAACAAACCACCACCCCTCAGTCACCAAACCACCTCCGGCCCACTTTGTTTGAACTATACACTTCAGTCCACCCGAACCACTATTTAGGTCCCCCTGACTCCTTTTGCCACTAGAAAAGGTTGTTAAAAATATAGTGGACTGGGAGTGATTAAATGGAAACACACCTTAGGTAATATGTGGAGCATTCCCATTTTTGCGTTTACGCAGGCTTTGAAGAATTGGGGAGTGAGTGGCAGAACAAGCCATTTTTATTAAGTCAGTACATTTGCGGGATTACTGTTTGTTGAATGCGTGCGATCCTGGACGCACACTTTGCACCAGTACAGTATGTCGCCCATTTTGCTGCATGTGGGTATTTATAGATGTGTGTGGTGTTCATCTCAAGTTTCAGACAAAGTCCAAAAAGGAAAGTTTGGTGATATGTTTGGTGAGTTGTAGGTTAGGAGTTGATCTATTTTTTGCGAACAAGAAAATGTTACTTTTTAGTGTTTCAATCACCTGCCACCGTTCCCGATTCTACTACGAGAGATATGACACACGCACGTTTGGCTTGGGGGTTCCCTAGCCGAAAAATAGGTAGAATGACCATTTTTGGGTGTATTTCCAATCGCCTCACTGTTGCGGCCATCAATATATGGTTAATGAATTTTGAATCCTGGTATGTTTTTTCAGTTTGTCTTCTTGAAAACAATAAGTAAATGGGTAATATAGGTGGAAAATAATCACATAAATGATGGGCGTCGGATACCTGACCTGATTCTTTTTAGCCCCCGGAAGTGGATAGCTTCTGTTAGGACCTTTAAAGATGTAGGTAGCCAAGACGTTTAGGAAATAAGAAGCGTGAAAGAAGAATCTGGGAAACGGGCGTATTTTGCGATCTTTGTTGGGAAGAGCTTCCTTGAGGCCTCTTTAATCCAAAGAAGAATCTTAACTGGGAAACGCGGCCAATATCTGCAGCACAACTCCTCTCCAGCACCTTCTGTTTTCAAAGTTACATAAGCTCATTATGATTGCATAATGTAGATTACATCATACCTGTACTACCATCCAGTGCATATGTGGGAGGATGCATGAGGGCCTGGGCAGGGTTTGATCCCCAGGTGAGAGTCAAACGCACAAACCAGTCAGCCAAAGGGACATCCCTGTGGACAAGTAGCCAGGACGCATGAACAACTGGAGGCATTGTGACAGGACCCCACACTGTCACACATATACAGTGAGTTGATCAAGGTTACAGGTACCTCACGTGGCAGATAAGATGGTGCTTGTGTTTTTCTTAAAAGTATCTTAGGTATTTTCCACTCCAAGTGACTCCAGGAATGTTTTAATATAGATGTGGTGAATCCAGAGTCCTAGATTTTTACTCTATGTTGTAGTGTGTCGGCTCCTTTATTTGTCCCTTTGTAAAACGTTTACATCCAAAACTTATAATACAAGGTGCAGCAGCCACAGGTGTGCTCACCAGGCTGATGTTGTTTTTATTGATCTGTGCTTGTACGATGTTACATCAGTGTTATGTCAGGAAATCAATCACGTCCAGCAGAGAGGAGATCAGACTGAAAACATTATAAATGAAAGATTGTTCACAAGTCTGAGTCCAGTCTGGAGTCACCGCATATGAGACTTAGGTAAACAGTAAATAGACTTAACACTTTTATGCCACGTGGTGCATTCACCCAGAGCCGTGGAAAGGGCTGTGCGAACTGTGCGACCACACAGGGCGTCGCGCCTGCAATGCTGTTTTTATTTGAAGAAAACAGATTCTGATGTAAATGCCCCGGACTTCTTTGGGGAGTTGATGTTAGGCGTATTTCGAGAGATAATCCCAAAGGGAACAACTATTGCAGGCTTCCTAAATTACTTCCGTACCTCAGTGGGGTTGAAGGAACTGTGAGGCGGCACTCAGGATTCTAACTTTTCCAGAACCAAATGGTGGCATCGGGTGAGTGAAGCTTTTCAAAATTGAAACTAATTAAAAACGACTTGTGCACCTCTATGTCACAGGACATGAAGGTGGGCTCTCCCTGCTATCAGTTATTAATAAAACTGCATCCAAACTGGATTAATAAAGTCTTATTGCTGAGTTTGCGTCAGAGAAAGCAAAGAAAGTGACTCAGACATGATCAGTTTCTGGGAAATTCATGCATGTTGAGTTCATCACTTGTTAAAAAAGTACAAATGTGTAGTTGTACTAACCTACATGAACGTATATTATGAATGAAAAGCTCCTAATCTGTTATCAACAGTACTGTAAGTATGTGTAAGACAATAAAGCAACTTTTAGGTCATGGAATAGGAACCCCCACTAATGTTAAGATTTGGAATAATCCTTCAATTAAAATTCAAGGTACTGTTTTGAGGTGGAAAACCTGGATGGATAGTGGTATGGGGGATTATCACGCTTCCGTGTTCCGATCTTCCGGTTTGAAACACTTAGACGGCCCAACATAAGATACCCTATGGGATGGCAAATAATATTTTCTTCACTTGTTTACAACAAATTAATATTTTAGCAGTGGAAAAACAAAGAAGCGACTACAAAAGTGGAAATCTTTGATGAAATATTATGAACAAATAGAGAGAAATTTGTCAACAGATAAAAATGATCAAAAACAATTTCACTTTGTGTGGGGAACTATTTATGATACCCTCTAAATTTGGCCCAATACTATTGGTGGCTGTGATATTCAAGAGCACAGTGAGCATGAGTGTGTGTGTATGTGTGTGTATGTTTTGTCTTGTTATAGGTTTAGTTGTTGTTTTTTAATTGTCATTCTTTTTTTTTTTCTTTTTTTTGTAGTGTTTTTTGTCCTATGTGTTAATGTTTTTATTAATTTATTAATAATTTATTTATTAATTCATTAATTCTTTAACCATCTTTTTGTGTGTCTGTATTCTGGGTGTTTGTGTTGGTATGAACGATACTGATTCTCGTACGACCACATGCCCGTATGGAGACAAACTTTAAAGGGACATTGTGTAACAATTGTATATCGCGAGCAGCTCCCTCGTACTTTTCATGCTGCGTTCATGTGAAATCGGGCAGACGGACGACAGACGCTGCATGTAAAGGCATAAACAGCGTCTTCGTGAAGACGTGGTCTGTCAGTTACAGTGACTTCAGTCCACATCTGATATGTTGTCATGGCGATGTCGTATTGTTTTCCCTGACCCATGTCTTACCGTCTTTCTCTCGGCTTCTGTGATTAAAATGACATCTGGTTTGTTACTGACGGCCGTCTGCCCGACTGCACGTGAACGCAGCATCAGTGTAACACTCGGTTCCTCCTCACTGCACCGCGGTGACTTTTCAAAAATATCACCTCGAACTGAGCCAACAACTCCGGTGTCGCCGGTGAGTTTCTGTGGTTTCCTGCTGTCACGCTTCTACTG
This sequence comes from Atherinomorus stipes, assembly GCA_023101725.1. Classification (NCBI taxonomy): domain Eukaryota; kingdom Metazoa; phylum Chordata; class Actinopteri; order Atheriniformes; family Atherinidae; genus Atherinomorus; species Atherinomorus stipes. The sequence goes on from JALJCO010004936.1 coordinate 61,781, forward strand.
AACGTAAAAACACGGCGACACGACATGGTAGCCCCCACCGAGCCGCCCCGCTCGATGTATAAATGAATGATGCAAACGGCAAATTCAGAGCTTCAGTTTGTTGATGGGAGTGATTACTGAATAATGGAAAAAACTTTTTAACGAAATAATAAATTTTTGTGGATAAATAACAGGAGAACTTATGTCCCTTTAACCCTGGTCTTTATAAGGATAACAGATGAAAGGTATCAGTTTCGTTCAGTGTGATTTTGTCGCAGTGTGTGTTGTAGTTAACATTCCATACGAAACACCACTGTGTGTGTGTGTGTGTGTGTGTGTGTGTGTGTGTGTGTGTGTGTGTGCGTTATCTCCTGGTGTGCTCATTCTGTTTGCAGCCACTCCACCCGCCCCAACCTTTGAAGCCGACCCTCCAGCCGTCCTCTTCTCTTCCTCCATCAGAGCGCTGCTGCCTTTCAGCCTCGTGGACCTCGCTGTGGCTGTGTTTTGTTCAGGCGTTGGTGAAGCAGCCCATCTGTCAGCGGTTTAAATGCCATCCCGACTCTCCACAGTCCGTCCTGCCCTTTCACAGTCGGCCATGGACGCTGCATCTCTAAAACTCCAGCAGAGGAAAAATGACATTTGTTAGAGCTCAGAGTTGTGCTGGTTTTCAGCTGAGGGTTTCAGCCAGACTTGGAGGGTGTCACCATGACAAGGATTTAGTCTGAAATCTGGCAGAGAAAACCGTCAATGAATAATACAACATAATCAAAACCTGTGTTGACGTAATCCACAACTTTTGTAAATAATTTAATTACTGATGAGAATTAAAACTGACTTTTGATGGTAATTAACAACCACTAGGTGCATGATATGAAAAAAAGAAAAAAACTGTAGATTATCCCAATAATTTAGTTAGTGACATCAGGTAAATTGGGCCACTTTTTGGTAAACCACTTGGGAAACTAGGGGAAAATATTGTATGACACTGAATTGTGTTTTTATGGTTTATATGGACTGTTTCTAATATTTTTGTGTTGAATTTATGCAACAAAGTTTTATTTTTCAGTTGCTATAGCTTTGGAAATATCAGCTGTCCCACATTTTTTAGATAAGCAGTGTTTAGGTAAAGTGGGCCACCCATTAAGCTAAAATGAACCACTAAAATTTCAAAGCAAAACAAAGTAATTTTTGATTACCCCCCCCCCCCCCCCCCCCCCAAAAAAAAACAACAATTAACTGTAATTTTGATTAAAACTCATTAACAATGTTGCCACAGAGCTCATACAATATAATATTACATTTGGAAAAAACTGTTAAGTGGTCAATGAATATGTAGTGTACATAGCAATGCCACAATCCCACAGTCAGGACGCAGTGTAAAATTCAAATGAAAAAAGAATGCAATTATTTATATACCTCATCAACCCATATCTAATTCTTAATAGAACAAAAACATCATATCAGAGGTTGAAACTAAGGAATTTTACCATTTTATGGAACAGGAGCAACAAAAGGCTGCAAAAATAACAGGAAAAAAATATTGGTTAATTAAAGGTTAGATAAATAATGCAAGGACAACACTAGCATGACAATTTTAGAACTCCAGTGTTAGTGTTTGTGCATGCACGTGTACATGCATCCGCATGTGCATCTCATACTGCATCCTGCACCAAAGCTTGTACATACAAGCCTTGGCTGTGCATAATTACAAGGGAAATAAGAACAAATATGTTATATTGTGTCATGACATATTCATATGTTCAAATATAAATTACATTTAATCAAAGGAACAATCAAAACTGAGCTCTGAAGGTGGCTCATTTTAGCTGAAATAGATGGTTCAGTGTACGTTAATGTATCTTGGTAAATTGAGCCACCCACAAATAATGCTTTTACATAGAAAATAAAGCAATCAGAGTAAAATTTTACAATCCATTTGGTGGAGTGGATTGCAAAATGTAAAATAAGTTATTTTAGATATACACCTTTTAAATACTGACTTATTGACCTTATCATTATCAAGAAGAATACCAGCACCCTCAACTCACAGTTTTCCTCTACAGTTTAGATGCAAAACGTGGTCCCGCCTACATCAGCAACCACAGACTGATCAAATTAAATGTTTTTGTAAAAAAAAAAAAACACATGGTGCAACAATATTAAGTAATTTACAGGCACTTGCTGTTAAATTTTAAAAAAAGCAAGGAGGTTGAAACCTTAAGTGGCTCATCTTACCTGATGGCCAGATTTACCTGATCACTATATAATCATTATTTTGACATAATCTAAGAAATTATGTAATATTTAATTGAATATTTGACATTTTCTGCCAACATGAGATCTGCATCTTTAGGAAATTACAACCATTAATGACCGAAATGATGGGGAACTGTGGTAACTAACATTACAGACTTATGGGGGCTATGGAGGCTACAGACCAGGCAACCCTGGTTCAAGGTCCTGGAATGGCACTGATGTTGAACCTGTTAAGTTTTAACTGGTTTAACCACTGACAAAAACCAGTGAAGGTTAAACCTTAGTGGTTAAACCCTTAACTCCCACCAACTGCTCGCCGGACGCTGAGACATGGCAGCCCACTGCTCTCTGGTTATTCCAGTGAGAGTAAAATGCAGGGCCGTTCACACTCTGGCAGTTTGGTCCACTTCAAACAGACCGTGGTCCAGTTCCATGGATAGTCCTCTTCGTTTGGTGCAGTCTGAACACCAACCATACTCTGGTGCGCACAAGAAGCGGACTCTAGTCCGCTTGAAAGCGGGGGGTCTCTGTTCACTTGCAAACGGACTATTGGACTATCCAGCATAGACATTCAGCTCACCGTATGGAAATGACGTTTGTCAACTGCAATAAAGCAGAAGACGAAGAAGTAGAAGGAGGTGGGGTTCTCGTTTTGGTCAGACGGAAAACAAAGCAAACAGCGCATTTTTTAAGTCCAGGTCAAACAATAACGATAACTGGAAATGTGTAGACAGAGATGGAGCCTAATAATAAGAAGCAGAAAGATTTCCACTTTAATCACAGAGTCCGTTTTTCTTCTTTTTCCTGCTTATTCACCATTGATTGGTGGTTGTACTGGGGAGTGGCAGTGGTTTAACCAGGCGGTATGACACTCTTTAGTTACTGCAAACTGCAGTACGTCTATTTCCCACCAAAGCAAAAAAAGGCCCAAAATTTTTCAGAAATCTCCGCCCAATCGGAGCGAGGTCCTGGACTATCCTGGTGTGAATGCACCCTTAATTTGATACAGTTTAACAGAAAGAAAGAAAAGATCAAGTTAACTCGGTACATTTCATCCCACCTGTCCAGACATCCCACCTCTGCTTTCTGCACATGCAAACAACATGAAACTGGGATTTCTATGAGGGGTTAAAGATGCCCATAAATCCATGTTACCCTCAGGTCTGTTAGCTGTACCTTCATGTTGTTGAGACTTCTCTGTGGGATTATTTCAGGATCCATAATATCTATCCACCTTGTTTGGATCAGGGGTTCCCAAACTTTTCTGTTTTAGGACCCCCAAAAGACATTAGTCTCCAGCAGGGGACCCCTTTGCAAACCCATGAAAACTAATTTGAAATAAGAAATGATAGAAACTCTTAGATGTTTCTAAATAAAATATTTTTGCTAAATAATATAAAATAAATTAACTTTGATTTCATATGTTTCTAATGTATTTTGTTATGAAAAACAGAAGTTAGCATTTGCTACCATTGTGGGCCCTGCACCCAACACTCCTGCATTGTCAGTAAGAGCGCAACATTTTTCTCTGACTTCTCAATGTATTTTGATAAAATGAAAAAATAAAATGAATGAAAATTACTAATTTGTCTCAGAGGCAAGTTAAACTTATAAAATATATTTACATTTATTATGTTTATTATGATCAATTTTGTAACAAAGTTTTTCATTATTAGGCCTATATATAAATGATTAGACACATTTATTAATTTACGCTGATGATGCACCTTCTCTGCATAAATATATAACACTTTGATGGCATCCTAATAGCATATATATATTTACAGTTTCGGTTTTGAACACCAATGACTTAATTTCTTCAGACTGTATGTGGATTAATGATCTACAAAAATTAATATATATATATTCTTAAAAAGAACAAAAACGCAAAACTGTGAATAGTGCAAACTGTGTGTGCAGCAATCTTTTCTGATTCAGATCTTTATGATCTTGAAAGGTTAGCCTTCTGTAGCATGTTTCAACAGGACACCGGGTTGGGCCCTTTTTCCTTCAGAACTACCTTAATTCTTGGTGTCATAGACTGCACAAGGTGTTGGAAAAATCCTCATAGATTGTGCTCCATATTGACATGACAGCATCACACAGCCGCTGCAGATCCTTGATGAGAATCTCACGTTCCACCCAAGTGGCAACCTCTGGTGGCCAACAGCGAGGCCAATGGAGATATCTTGAAAAGTGCTAAATAATTGTAGTTCTTTCTTAATCCACTAGGGGCTCCAAAACAGAGCAAATCCCGCCTCTCATGTAAAAAGACCAACTTCACAGCAGAAATAAACACGTTTACAGCAGAAATAAACATGTTTACAGCCTGGTTAAAAACATCAAAGTCATTTAGGCTACATTAAAAAAAGAAATGAAAAAAAGTTTAAATTTAGGTCAGTAAGAATTGGAAACTGGAATCAAAGTTTCAGGCTCTATCAAGTGAAATTCATAAAGCAATGAACCTTATTACTTTTTAAGATTAATAATATAGCCTACAAGGCATTCTGTTTTCTTTGTGACGGATTATAAAAGAAGGAAAAAAAAGCAAAGGGGGGGGGGGAAAAAGGGAAAGAGGGGGGAAACGACAGAAAAATGATTATTGGAAGTGTTTCATCGTTTCTGACCAAAGCAGTCAAGCAGCTGGATGATGCTGCCTCACCTGTGTGTCTGACTGCAGGTGTGTTGTGCATATGTGCACCGGAGTCCTGCAACAGTTCAGATACCCGACGGATAACCTGCAAAAACGCTGTTTAGCAGATAGAAATGACAAAGATTAATATCATGGTTCAGATGTGGGTGGATATTTATGCACAGTAGTTGGGGCAGGTTGTGGTGAGAATAAATTTGTTTTTTGTTTGTGGACATGACGTGTTTTAAACATAAGGTGCCGGGATCATTTCCAGCGCAGGCAGAGACACTGCTGCTGATGCGAAGCAGGAACCGAGAACAAAGTTAAAACCAGGATGATGTTCTTTTGTGCAGGAATCTCTGAATCAAATAAATACAGCCCCGAAGTCAGGGGTGCCCAAGTCCGGTCCTCGAGAGCAACTATCCTGAAATATTTAGAACATACTTTCCTCAACACACCTGAATCAAGTGGCTAATAGGCTTTAGCTGTGTCTCATGTTCAAGTGCGCAGACTACGTAGGCTATGGAGTGTGCTACGTAGTCCGCACACTCCGAAGCAGCCTCCTGAAAAGGTAGGCTGCTGAATTGGGACATCCTAGCAGACAAGAATTACCCATAGTGCTCCAGTCTCGTTGCCTATACTGCAGACTCCACAGCTGTCTAGTGACGGCTTTCTTTCCACTTTTTCCTTCAGCTACATTGTGAGGAAAGAAAGAGACAGAACTAGTATGGAACCATGCATTTTATGCCTTTTCATTTATCTGTCGTTACCTGAATGTGGACACCCCACTAACCCCTTGTTAACCCATGAATTATATCAAACAAAATGGATTTTCTGAGGCAAAAACTTTCCCTCTTTCTTTCTTTTTGTGTTTGCCCGCATATTTTTAAATTTTCTACAGAGATTATCTGTTGTTTCTTACCAGTAAACACTTAATTTAACACTTAAAAATCCATGAATACATCCAAATATTACACTCATAGCTCTGCAGCTTATTCCCTCAATCCATCTTCTGCGGAATGAAACTAAATACCTAACTTTGTCTGTTTTTATTGATTTTTACAATATTTATCATCACTTAAAAAATGTCAAGTAGAATTGCAAAAAAAAAGATCTGTTAAAAAAGTCTCCCACCCGTCTGTTTAATTTTTCCCTTATTTTAAGCCCAGTCATGATGATTAACTTTATGTTTACATCCCTTTGTAACTATAATTTATTGTATATTGTGCGCTAAACATCTTATTTTCCTTTATTTTATTTAAACCCCTTTGCATCTTTATTGTTTAAACCTTTCAGTGCGTTTGTTCTTAATGTAACCGTACAGTATTGTATAAAAGTCCTTGTTACTCCACTCACGAAGGTTTGTACATTCTGCTTATGTATATAAAGTTTCTTAAAAAAAATCTTGTATGCAATGAATTCTGGGATAGGCGAGGCCACAAAGGATACGTGCGATGGACCCTTCATTTTAGGCCAAACGGAGTGCGGGTTTGGAGGCTGGATTCAGAGGATCCTCCAGACGGTTTTGAAACAGGACTTGGTGCGCTGCCATGACGTATGCAGCCGACAAATCCGCACTTCGCAGTCTGCACACTTGAACATGAGACACACCCTTTATGCCACAGCTCCAGTACTTCCTGAATTTAAAACTGCGCTTTTATTTCCTGTCTTACATGATTGGATGAACTGATTAATCCAGGTGTGTTTGACCATTTGCTTAAGTCAAACACACCTGGATTAATCAGTTCATCCAATCATGTAAGACTGGTAATAAAGGTGCAGTACTAAGTTCAGGAAGTACTGGAGCTGTGCATAAAGCCCATTCCCTCATACACATGTCCTTCAGCTCTGCAGAGGCCCGGTAACGAGCCATTCATTTGATTCAGGTGTGTTGGAGAAGACACGCAACCAAAATGTGCAGGATAGTAGCTCTTGAGGACTGGACTTGGGCACCTTTACCCCAAGTGGCAAAATGGCAGAGACTGCAGTGAATTTATACATTTAGTAACTTAAAGGGTTGACGTGCAGGTCAGATTTGACAGGGAGAGCCGCAGTTAGTGGGTCTCGGTTCGGGTTCGGGCAGATGCGGGTCGGTTAAACACGTGCAGAACTCTGATGTGCACGCAGCTGCACGGCAAGTGGTGGTCGGCGTGTCCAAACAAGAAGAGAATGCAACTACTTTAAAGAGGAAAAAAAGGGAGGAGGGGGGAAGAAGGAAGGGGGGGGGGGGGAGGGAAGGGGGAAGACGGGGAGGAAAAAAGAGAAAAAAAAAAGGGGGGGGGGGGGGGAGGGGGGGGGGGGGGGGGGGGGGGGAGAGGCTTAAGGGAAAAAACGGGGTTAACCAAAAAACCCAAACCCGGGAGGAGGAAAGAAGAGAGGAAAGAAAAAAAACGAGAACAAAAAAAAAGAACAAAAGCCCGTTAAGCTTTTGACAGACAGATTAATGCACAATGAGCAGAAATTTCCTGCACCATGAACGTCTGACAGACCAGACACTGACATTTTCCTCCAGTCTCGTCTTGTCAATGAAAAGTCACGCACGTCTTGTCATGTTTTAGTCATCATAGAGACATGTTTAGCTCGTCATCGTCTCGTTATCGTCATGAAAAAAAGGGGCTTCAACAAAATGATTTCTTCATCGTCATCGTTAACGAAAACAACATTGGTTTCGAGATAGCTCGGTTAGCATTTAACTCAGAGTACGTCAGCTGTCAATCATTTGCCCCGAGGCCGCTCTTTGTTCATTTTTTGTATTTTCCGGGAGTGACGACACACATGACACGGCAAAGATGACGATGATAGGACACACCCAACCGACTTCACTTTTAGCTCTTCAAAAACCAACGGGTGATGTAATGGAAGTTTTTTTTTACAGTCTCTGGTTCCACTACATCCCAAAGCTGCTCTGTTGGACTGAGATCTGGGGAGTGTGGAGGCCACTGGAGTCCAGTGAACTCATGGTCATGTTCCAGAAAGCAGCTGGAGATGATGTGAGCTTTGTGACATGGTGCATTATCCTGCTGAAAGTAACATCAGAAGATGCTCCACTGTGATCATACAGGGATGGACATGGTCAGCAACAATACTCAGGTAGGCTCCGGCGTTGACATGATGCTAAATTGGTACTGAGGGGCCCAAAGATCCTGTCCCACCACCATGCGTCTTGTTTCATTCCTGCTTTAGGATGTTACAGAATCTGACTTGACTTCCACTCTGTTTTTAATGGTGTTATTGCAGGTGAAGCCTGGTAATGTCATGTTTTCAGGTGTCTCATTCATGTTCAGATATGCACCCAGGTCCAGCTGCACATCTCTCAGAATCAGTGCAGTGCAGCAGTGATGGATTCATCAGTGCCAGCGCTGTGTGAGTGATGGTGGTCTGCAGGGGACGGTCGGGCAGGATGGTGAGCTCCTCCACAGTGTTTGATAGGCTCACTAAGTTTACAGCTGTTGAATTTTAAACTGCAATAAATCACAGAGACCCTGATATAACTTATCTTACTCAATATCATCCTTCACTTGAGCTGCAATTAGTCTACTGTAGTGACAGTAATGTATGCAAATCTATTACTTACTTTATAGAAACAGAGGAAAGTTTTCAACTTGACATTAGCCTTTTAAATGAGGGCTGGGACTAAATCCAAGCATTGTATCTCTGTTTTGGGACTGACCTCGACCCTGCTGGACCCCTAGAGTGTTTCATATTAAATAATAAATTTATAAAAGATTTTCAGTCTGTTTTCCTTTCCCATGTCCATCTTCATCCAGCTGTTACTTCTGCAAAGCTCTAACTGGCGCTCATCATTTGCTGTGATTATCAAAGCCCACCCTCTGAGTTTTTCTTGAGAAGCTTAGTGGGAGATTTTTATCCTCCAGGAGTTGTTTTTGGTACAATCCTGCTGATTCTTGTCCAATCTTCTTCATTTAGTTCTGTATTTAAGATGGGATTCTTTTTCCATCTGTCAGGGAACGGCCTTGGATTTAATGATCCTCAGACACAGTCATCCAATTTCCACAAACCCTGTTAAAGTCCCATGTACCTTGTGTTCAGATGGATCCAGTCTCACTAAAATTTGTTTGGAAAAGCTCCTCTTTGCTTACAGTCACATTTAGGTCTTTCACCCTTCTAGTTACATAATTTACAAGATCGTATTGAGGAGGCTGTTTAAGTTATCCATCCATCCATCCGTACATCCATCCATCTGTACATCCATCCATCCATTCATCTCCTAATACTTATCCAGGTTGGGCTGCGGGAGCAGCAGCTTCAGAGGCCCAGACTTCCGTCTTCCTGGCTACCTCTTGCAGCTCAACCAGGAGAGTCAGACAAACTCACACCAGGATAGTACATGAGATTTGGTTTAATTGAATTTGAAATTCCCAAAATTTTCTCACCATCCTTTGGTTCAGTTTGCTTTCACACTGCACTTTACTCAAGCAAACTGAACTGTCTGGACAATGGCATGCAGTTACAACAACTGCTCACTAGGGGGCGACAGGAGTAAAATGCAGAAAGTGGTTGTAGAAAAATCTCCACAGTCCCCACAAGTAAACAATGGAGCAACAATAAATTTCTGCAGCCTGGTTTCCATTTTTATTTTGGTGTTTAAAGCTAATATGATTCTCACCAGAATCCAGTATTTATAAACTGCCAGGCAGGATATCTGGCTGGCATGTTCTATGTCACTTCCTCTCTTTGGTTCACTGGATTGTTTGTTTTCACATTGTAAGCTGCAGGGTTTCACCAAGGGCTCTGGGAGGGGAAGGGATGTTCTGGTGTGGTTTGGTTTTTTAAACCTGGATCTCTGCTGCATATTCACAGCCAACCCTTACCTGGTAGGTGGGGTATAAGTTGGTCAGATAATAGTGATTATAACAAAGAACACAAGACAAAAACAAAGGAGGAGAATGGTAGACATCCAGCAGTTTGTGGTACAGTATGTCTTCTTGCAATGTGGTTTTAAAAAAGAACAAAAAAATCCTCTGTATATTTAAAGATGGCAATGTTCCTGCTTTGCTCTTTTTGCTGAGTCACACAGGAAATGACAGTTGATCTGGCCAATAAGCAGATTACAGTGTGCCAAGATTGACCCAAATGGAGGGGGCCAAAAAAGATCATAGGTTGGGTTGGATATTCTGGCACCCTTCCCAGTTTTTGCTTGCTGAAATGCAATAAGGTATCTGTACAAACCATTGACTGTATAATAAAAGATAGACAAACGTTCTGTTCACATGACCCGTTAGTTTCTGAATAGCTGAATTGAAGCCAGATGGGCATTCCTGCCATCGCCAATCTTGGCTGTGTTACATGTGTTGTCACTCAAAGAAAATACAAAAATGGCAACGAGAGAGGGCCATGAGCCTCGGGGCAAATGATTGACAGCCAACAAACTCTGAGCGAAGAGCTAACCACGCTAACCCAGAATTAACGGAAGCTAATGAAGATGAGCAGGCTAAAGCTAAGGCATGCTGTTAGCCGACTCAAAACTGCCGTTGTGCTGCTCTGCTACAGGCTGAGACCTTCCTGGGAGGAGGCAGAGAGCGAGCCACTTCCACCTGCACTAGCACTCAAAGTGAGCTGTACTATCTGCGGAAGTGGACTAGGATTTCTCAGGGGCCTTTTACCAGTGGGACATGCCTGAAGTCCCCCACCAGGTAGGCATCCAGGAGGCCCTTCAAACCAAGGGCCCTGTCCCAGCTCATCTGACTCCTGTCGATATGAAGGGGCACCTGCTCTACTCTAGCCCTTGATGGTGAGCACATGGTGTCCTGGCCTGCACCCAAGGTGCCTAGCTAGGTGAAACCTGAACAGATAACAAAGCCTGAACAGCAGGGGCCAAGGAGTTTGGGATGCATTGTGAACTGGGTAGTAGCTGAAGGTGTGAACTTTGGTAGCACAGTCCATGGCTACAGAAGCTAGCTTGAGGGACGTGAATCATCACATTTCTGGTGGGGAAGGAGCCTGAACTTGTGTGCAGGGTCAAGAAGTTCTGGTTAAATATAGTCGGGCTCATCTCAAAACACAGCTTAGACACAAGACCTTGTTTCCTTGAAAGGGGCTGGACTCCAAAGTGAGAGGCACAAAGAGGGTGTGGGCATACCAGTTGTCCCCCTTTAGGGGGCCTGTACTTTGGGGTTTACGCTGTGGATGAGAGGGTAGTCTCCCACCGCCCCACCGTCAGGAGTCCTGATTGATATTTCTATCTAAGCATCAAATAGTTCAGAGTACTCACCCTTTGTGGAGTCCCTGAGAGGAGGTGCTGGGGGGACTTCAATGCTCATGTGGACAATGATTCTTAAAGTGCTGATGACACGACCTTTACTTCAAGAAACTTTGCCATACAACAACACACCAAGACAAAATAAGTAGTTCTGTGCAGTTAGAAGTTAATCCGACGTGTATTTACGTAAATATCTGATGTTTAGGAGGCGCGGCTAAGCACTAATAGCTTTTCACTAGCAAACCTAGCCTCCATGACGTGACATCAGCGAGATAAGGAGTTGCGGTCCTTGATTTACATACATAATCAAAGCTGTGGAAAACATGAAAGATGCTCCAGAACAGCTAGATTAGAACTGGTTTATGTGGTGGATCATAAGCCAGTTCAGAAGAGTGTGATAATGCTGAGGAATCACATCACATCACATCACATTTTACAAGCTAGAACCGGAGTAGAACTGTAGTCAGCTGTCTACAGTCTGTCTCCCAGCCTCAGGTCCACTCAGTTCAGCTAAAAGTCTGCAATGCAGACACACCGAGCGACTCAGAACTGTAAGGAGCGACCCAGAACAGCACAAGCAGACCCACAACTGTTAAGGAGCTGCACCGGTTTGACATAGAGTCAGACGTGACAGAGGAAAGGCACTCGTTCCCTGCATCAGCTCGCAGCTAACCGGCTAACAAGTTGGATCGCGGCTAACGGCTAGCCGCAGCAAATGGTTAGCCTTTAAAAAAATGAAAAGATAACAACTTACATGGTTCCAGTCGAATTTTAAATAGTTCTAAAGTTTGTTTATAAAGATGAGGATGGAGGGAAGGATGCATTTTTGGAAGCAGCTGGAGGAGATCTAATGACCGGATATGTCCTCATATAACCGAGCAGCAGCTGTCTGTCCATAGCTGTATGACCGATGTGATGAAGCAACGATGGTTGCAGAAAAATATTCCAGAGGACATTATTACAGTTTCATTGTGTTAGAAGTCTCAACAGCTCCAGTAAACAGACGCTGTAGACAGGAGAGACGTGCAGAGGGCTTCTACTGCTGCCTACTGCTGCCCAGTAACCCCGGCTTTACACCCGGTCCGTGAGCGCAGCGCAACAGCTTTGCTGCGACCTGCACGGCGCAAACATTTACACTGTGCACTGTGCGCCTGCAAGTGCACCAGCTGTTGTTAGATCCGTGACATCATGGAATCACGGGAGAATTGCAAGATCGCCTGTGATTCTTATCCAAATGGTTCATTTTGTCCACATGTTTGTGCATCATGGTTTCTCATTTCACTGAAACCTTGTGGACACGGAGATGCTGTCTTGTTCAGGTACCTCAGCAGTTTAAAAGCTGACCAGTGGCTTTTGTTTAGAAAGTTACCAGATGTTTTACACTGAATCCTGTGTTTGATTTCCTGTCTGGTCCGATCTGAACTACTGAAATTGACGTGGTGTCGGGGCGGTGATTAGCTCAGTTGGTTGAGCAGCCGCCCCATGAACAGAGGCTACAGTTCCTCAGCGCAGTCGACCCGGTTCGATTCCTGGTCCAGGTCCCTTTGCTGCATGTCACTCCCCACTCTCTCTACCCCTTTCCTGTCACTATATACGGTCATATAAAGGCTACTAGTGCCCAAAAAAATCCTTTAAAAAAAAAAAAAAAAGAAATTGACGTGGTGTCGGTGCGTGCTCCGTCAAAAATAGAGCTGGCGCATATCATTATCACAGCGGCACGACATGCCTGAGCGACGACGGACTGCTCACGCGCCGCAGCGTGCTCGATATATTTTAAACCAATTTTTTAAACATTAATTGGCAACACAATTTGAAGGCTGAGTTGCTACTGTTTGTCTGTAATACTGGAAAAGGAACTTAAAAACTGCTATGAAGCCACTCACTTCAATGTTAAATGAGCTGAGAACGTTCTCTGGCAGACGTCACGTCTGATTTCGGCCCACAGCGCCACAGTCTGGTCAGATGATGAAATGCAGCGATGTTTTCTAATAACTCATCTATGTAGCTGCTCCTGTTTTTGTTACATAGAGCATCATGAAGACGTTGTGGTCTGTAAAATATGGCAAAAAATCTAAAAAATGTATGACACGTTTTTGAGATTTTTTGCCATATTTTATAGACAGCACTTTAAAGGGGTATAATACCCACAGAATGATGTGCCTTCATTTTCTACTCACCCTTATGCTGAGCAAGACTGTGGAGCACTTTTTTAATATCTCAAATGCAGCCGGAGATCTGGGAAGTTTTTGTTATACACTGACATATAATCGAGTTCCCCGGTGCCTGAAACAAAAAGATCCATAAAAGTCCACAAAAACTTTCCTCCATACTGCTCGTCCAATGTAATCCAAGTGTCCTGAGTGGGTAGGGTCCATAATTTACTCGAAACGACATCATTTAGTATATTTTTATAGCCTTAGCAGTAGAACATCTCACTTCTTATTTGTGCGTTCATGCGAGTTCACAACACGACGGAAGCTGCAGTGTTCAGAGCCTACTCTGCAAATAATGCAAGCGTAGAAGAAGAAATTTGCTGTTGACATTGTGCTAAGAGCCCCAGAGCTGCGGACAAACACAAGAGGGCTTGGCTATTGATTTAAAACAAAGAAAGAAAGAACACGAAATCTCATCTGCCGTAGCTTCCATAGTCAACAATCAAAGCGTAAACAACTTCCAGATTTATAATGATTACTTCAGTAGACATCGTGACTAACTCTGGGCTCAGAGTACTGAGTGTAATTTGGGTTAAATTAGAGACCAAGGCAGTTGAAGCAGCTCATGCATGTGCACGACATTAGCGCCACATCCACTTGTCGCCCAACGCCAGGGGGTGAACTTCTGTAGAAAAGTTGGAACTTGCGCTGTACTCCTTTAAATACACGGACACCACCGCGTGTTCAACGCCGTCCTGCCACGGATGAAGATTGTTGTAAATGTATAATGACTGAGTGAACACCGACCATCCACACGATTCTACATATGACCATCCAACCATACAACAGGAGTCTGCGCGATACACATTTTTGGAGAAAAGCAAAAGCAAAAACATTGAAAATATTATACCTTTTAAAATGTTGTCCAGGTGTGTTTGTTTTTTTTGGAGGTCTTGACATGTTTCTCAGTAATACAAACACACATGCAGCACTTCTTGTCATAGGAGTTAGTGCCCCATGAACACATGCACATGCTGAAGCATCCTTCTGATCTGGAGCAAATAACCAGGTCAATAAATGTTAAACATCAGTCAGAGGTTTAATGGTTTTGGTGCCGCTGAAAATGGACCCTGTCCAGGCCACGTTCATCTTATCAGAATCAGCAAGTTCCCCTTTTTCTTTCTGCTGAATAGTCATCACAAACTGCTGCTGTAGTTAGAGGAAGGCAGCAGAGCGCTGAGACTGGAACCATTAAAAACAGACGTCAGCGCTGGACTCAGATTATCACAAACAGGACAGACTGGAGCTGGTCAATGGTTTTCTATTGGTCTGTTTTCGTGTTTTCAGATAAAAAGAAGTTGTGTCTGTTTAACAGAGATGGAGCATAAAGGACTGCTTGCTCCTGTATAGACCAAATGGACTAGATGGTCTTTCTTCATTTCACTGTGGTGCATTTGTTTGAAAACGTTCCTAAATTCTTCTCCTCACATAGAAAGCTCTCAGTGACCGAGCTCCATTAGATCTTAAAGATCCAAAGTTCCAGATTTTGCCAACAGAGCACCTTACTTTCAGGCTGCAGGTTTACTGGTGGTTCCTGGAGGTTCTGAAAGTAGAATGGGGAGCAGACTTTCAGTTATGGGACTCCCCTCCGTGGAGCCAGCTCCCAGTTTGGCTTCAGGAAGCAGACCCCCCTCAGATCAGACTTCAAACTTTCCTTTCAGATAAGTCTCATAGTCAGGTCTGGCTTGGTGACCCTGATCCATCTTTAGTCCTGCTGCTGTAGGCCGAGTCTGATAGAGGACGTCCCATGATGCACTGGGCTCCTCTCTGCTCCCTCCATGTAGAAATATCTGACATTGTTGTCATATATTTGTGTTTCTCTTCTTCTTTCTCAGCACATATTCCTGGTTGTTGGCCCCTCTTACCTGACCTCTCCACCCCCAACAGATCCATGCAGATGGCGGTCTGTCCTGGTTCGGATGGAGGTTTTCCTCTCCACCGTTTCCTTATGGTGCTCAGGATGGAGGACTGAACTAAAGAGCAGATTTGACCATCTTTTGGTTTCCTGAGCTAGGTAATTATCTCAGAGGAATTGGTTTTATAAACAGGAGGGAGGATGTTGTGCATTTACCAGCAGGGAGCAGAACCATCAAATCAGAGCGACCACCTGCTGCTTCCAGCATCCACCGCATGTTTTCTGTAAGGTTGATATTTTCAGTCTTTATGTTATTTATTTATCAGCTATATGAAAATGACAAAAAAAAAAAAAAACTCTCCAAACCACTACTTTTCACTTTCAGTGGTGTTATCTTGATGCACGACAGCATGATGAGTCATCAGGTGAAGTAACGTTAAATTATTTACCCAGCTGCTCCCACGAGCGCATCAAACTGAATGCTCCAGAGAAAGGGATGAAACAGGGCGGTGATGCCCAGAATCACCGAGGACATTATACCTCAGTTCAGTCACGCCGGTTCCTTTTAAACATCCCCAACCAGAGCTGTGCGGGGGAGAGCTGCCACGGTGACGGGCTGCATCATTTATGGGCTGATGATGTCTTCATCACAGCTTTGTTTTGCCTCCTCTGCCATCAGCCGGAGAAAATCCTCGAATACAATCCACACAGCTGCTTGGCTTCGGTCTGTTCTCAGCTTCAAAGCTTCCAGGTTTGTTTCAAGTGTGTAAAGAGACACTTTATCTTTGATGACTCTTTAAAAGGCAACAGCAGGGATGGTGAAAGGGGAAGCAGAACACACCGAATTCACTCTTAAAACCATTGCAGGGTTGATTCTGTCCTGTTATGAACTGCAGGGGGCAATGTTGTTCCACTTATTAACTCAGCTTGAACAAAACAGAAGTACACACACATACACACACAGCTAAAGCAGGAGGCCAACAGTCTAATGTGGTGTGTACAGCAAAAATAGTCCTTTCATTATGTCACAGTTTCCAAAGATCACAGTCGGGTAATTTTAACTTTTAGAAGAAAAATCTGAAATTGTTTTTCTTGCAAATAATTTCCAACCAGAATAAAATTAATAATCAAAAAGAAAATGGCTTTCAGACACCAATAAATAAACCAAGAAAGATATTTGAGCTTCTTAATTGGCCCCCATAGCCATCATATTTAAGGAAATATGCAGCTGTTCATCTGCTGGAGAAAAGGGAGGGATGACAAGGTGAGACGGAGCCATACTGGAAAAGCTACCTGACAATTCAGCCGCAGAGAAAAGCACCAATGAAACATAATTGTGTTTCTCCATCAGATGGACTGACAGTATCCTGCTGCAGGAAATTGCTGGCAGTGGGACTGAAAGCATGCGCCCACACACACACAAACACACACACACCATAAACCTACCGGCCAGAAATTTCAAAAAGTCTGATTCAGAAGATGCACGTACGATTAGCACGCTCATTTTTTCAGTTTCTAAAGAGAATAAGGGACCTCAGAGATGTGATGGGGGGGGGGGTGGCCTGCAGGGGACGAGCCCCCCATTCACTAACCGGGCCCTCCCATCCAGGAATGAACCCTTTTCTGTTTGTATAACTCAGATACTCTTACGACCGTTTCCCTGCGTACTTACAGTACGTATTTTTCCACAGGTATGGAAGTGACCGTCATTACAGTAAGTGTCATGCTACAAGAATCAGCCAGTTCCAGCAGCCTGGATGATTCCTGCAACCACAGGCTACGTGTCCCCCCGTCTCCTCTGCGCCTGAAGGCATCGTCTGCAGAGCGATTAAACTCAGTCTGATCCACTCTCACAAAGTGGAGGAAATTATGTTTCACTGTCAGTATTTTAGCACGTTTTTAGAAGGTTTTTGTCTGCTGCAGATGTTTGCTTCATGTTTTACAGAACTGAAGTTGCAAAGAATTAAACAGGACAAGTTTGGTTATGATGATAATGGTGATAATAATAATAATAGAATTTGAGGCTGAGCAGAGCAGACCACTGGGTGATTGGGTTTCCACTGGCTGTAATAATTTATTTTAATTATAATCAATGTTTTTCTTCATCTGAAAGAAACTGCTTTTATTCTCACTTGAATATAAAACACAAACCTTAAATAATAAAATAACAATAAATGAATAAATAATAATAATATTGGTAATTGCACAATAAATATTATCACTTCAATATAATGATAATAATTTATAATTATAATAAGTTAGCAAAACTTGGTAAAGAAACAAGTTCAAACTTTTGTACTTTTAACAGACCTGTGACATCATTGGGTTCTCTCTCTCTCTCTCTCTCTCTCTCTCTCTCTCTCTTTTCTTTTTACTATTTAAAGTTTTTATTTTCTGGTCACAATATTGCTCTGAAAAGATCAAATATTATTTTTCAATATCTCTTGAGAGCGACCTCTTCCTCTCTTTCTCTTTCTGGTCTCCTCAGACACTGGGCAGGTTTACATGGAGACTTTTTTTCCCTTTCAGAATGAAATCACTCTGATTGAGGATTTCAGGGCAGCTGTTTACATGGGAACTAATTCATTCCGATCTGGCATGTACATACACCAACATCTATTCAGAATAATCCTGTCTGACATGCGCAGAATGATGTAAGTCACGTTGTTTATTAAAGATGGAGGTCTACAAACTGATCATCACGGTTGTTGTGGTTTCTGTAGGACTTTATTCCAGCAGCAGCTGATCCTCATGCGCTCCTGCTGCAGGAGTGCAAGAGAAAAAGACGTAAAGACATAGTTTGAGTTTAAAACAACCTTTCTGCACGTCGTTCACAGCCATCGGTCAAAGTGAAGAAACGTCACTCGCTGCACGTTGACGTCTCGTCAAAGCATGCGCTGCAAGAATGCAACCTCACAACTTTCTGATTCAGCGTTTACATGATCCCACGATCGGTTTGGGAAAAGGAATATTCTACCGCTGTGAAAACTGAAAAATAATTCACCCGGTTCAGCTCTTTTCATTTGGAAAGAGGTGTTTACATGGATCATTTTCATTCTGATAGAACTTTTAAACCGAAAGCAATCGGTATATTTGGGTAAACGCTATTGTTTTCATCTTCTTATTTGGCTCAGCCATGACAAAAGATGAGGCAAAGAAGCAGAATGCAGATCTCTCCGTGTTTATGGAGGAAGAGCTGTAAAGCAACGGTCCAGATCATGCGACCTGTTGAGACAGATCTGCTCCTGAAAGTTACAATATCCAGTTTCTGCAGAGGGCACTGACGGTCAACTGCTGTATACTGACCCCCGAAATTATCTGATAGTCCTCACATTAGGCTAATAATAGGGCCAAAAGTTACATGGTATCTCTTATGCTGCTCCATGTTAAGCTTAATGGTAACATGTAGAATTTAGTGTGTCACCTACAGAGGGTCAATTAATTTAATTTTAATGCTACTTTTCCTATAAAACAGGTTTTATACTTATCAAAATACCAAACAGTCTGATATTTATCTTTCTAACGCAACAGTTGTGCATGTTACCAAGAACTACACAAGTCCTTTCAGATTTCCTGACATTGTTGAGAAAACAGCCTGATTCTCTTCTACTGCAGCAATGGAGAAGTTTCTACACACCCAGTATTCACCAGAATACGTCTGTACAGTTTCTGAAATCTACTGCATCACTTCATGGTAAAAATGTTACTCACACTGTTAAATTTAATCTGATACTCTCTTCTGCCCCTGGTGGAAACCCGTAGCAGTACAATAATTCTGACATATCGCATGATGTTAAACATGTTAAACAGTAGATATATGAAAATGATTTTTGAAATTAAAAAACATTTTGTTGAAGGGCCAACAAAGACTTTTGTGCAGTGCAGGTGGGTTGAAATGTTTTCTCTTGTGTCTGGTACTGGACGTCTTAAATTCAGGTGATTGAGCTGACAGGATGAGAACAGGGCTGGCCATCACAGATTACACTCACTGCATGTAGTCATGTAGACAAAATCACGACGCCTTGCTGAAGTTCAATCTGAGCATCAGAATGAGGAAGAAAGAGGATTTAAGTGACCTTGACAGGGCATGGTTGCTGATCTCAATATTTTTTTCCCCCACACAACTATTTCTGCACTGTAAACCCAGATTTTGTTTCTAAATAAACTTCTGTTTACTCCTTTGAGTTCAGCTTTACTCCTCCTCTTGCTGTTTGGACATCCTGCCCACTGGTTTTTAAAAAAGGTCTCAAAGACCTTGGAGCCAGATCTGCTTCAGATTGTGAACTCCTCTCTAACGTCAGGTGTTTTCCCAGAGTCACTGAAAACGGCTGTGATCAAACCTCTGCTAAAAAAGGATAATCTAGACAAGACACAGATGAGCAGCTACAGGCCGATATCCAATCTTCCATTTTTAAGTAAGATCATTGAAAAAGCAGTTTTTCACCAGCTAAATGACTTTTCAAGAGAAAACAACTGTTATGATGTCTTCCAGTCAGGTTTCAGACAGCACCACAGCACCGAGACTGCTCTGACCAAAGTCATGAATGACATATGTCTGAATACTGACACTGGAAAAATGTCAGTGTTGGTTTTACTGGATCTCAGCGCTGCATTTGATACAGTTGACCACATTATATTACTCCAATGACTGGAGAACTGGGTGGGTCTCTAGTTCTGTACTAATCTGGTTCAAAACGTACATGGAGAACAGGAAGTACTCTGTGTCAGTCAATAATTTTACATCTGAGTGAATAAAAAT
The DNA here is from genome assembly GCA_023101725.1 of Atherinomorus stipes. Taxonomy (NCBI): domain Eukaryota; kingdom Metazoa; phylum Chordata; class Actinopteri; order Atheriniformes; family Atherinidae; genus Atherinomorus; species Atherinomorus stipes. Next base: position 81,695 of record JALJCO010004936.1, read on the forward strand.
GACCTGTGGAGTTCCCCAGGGTTCTATCCTGGGGCCTCTTCTGTTTAACATCTACATGCTCCCACTGGCTCAGGTTATAAAGAACAACAATATTAGCTACCATAGCTACGCAGATGACACACAGCTATATATTACAGTGTCACCAGGAGACCGGGGCCCTGTACTGGCTCTTGGTAAATGTATTGAGGAGATTAATGACTGGATGTGCCTCAACTTTCTTCAGCTGAACAAAGACAAAACTGAGGTGATTGTTTTTGGAGCCAAAGAGAAACGACAGCAGGTTGTCACAGAACTTCAGTCCATCCACATAAAAACCACCAATCAGGCCAGAAATCTGGGTGTAGTGATGGACTCAGACCTAAACTTTGAAAAACACATCAAAGCGACCACTAAATCAGCCTACTATCACCTGAAGAACATCTCAAGGATAAAAGATCTGATGTCTCAGGAAAATCTGGAAAAACTAGTCCATCATTCATCTTCAGTTGGCTTGACTACTGTAACAGCGTCTTTACTGGTCTACCTAAAAAAATCAGTTAAACAGCTGCAGCTCATTCAGAACTCTGCTGCCCGAGTTCTCACAAAGACCAGAAAAGTGGACCACATCAGTCCAGTTCTGAGGTCTTTACACTGGCTGCAGGTTCATCAGAGAATAGACTTTTAAGTTCTGCTGCTGGTCTATAAAGGTCTGAATGGTTTAGACCCAAAATACATCAGTGACCTCTTGACCCAGTATGAACCTACTAGACCCCTCAGGTCATCTGGATCCGGCCTTTTATCAGTTCCCAGAATCAGAACCAGACATGGAGAAGCTGCGTTCAGCTTCTATGCTCCACATGTCTGGAACAAACTCCCAGAAAGTCTCAGATCAGCTGAAACACTTAGTTTATTTAAATCCAGGCTGAAGACCCACCTGTTCTCAGCTGCATTTACGTCGATTTTGTTCAAAAGTTAAAATCCACATATCTCTATATTCTCTCTTTTTAATCTTAAATGGTTTTAATTTTGAATCATGCTTCTAATATTTTCTTCTTTTTTTCCCCCCTTTTGCTTATAATGTTTTATGTAAAGCACTTTCAATTGTTCTGTATATGAAATGTGCTATACAAATAAACTTGCCTTGCCTTCTGAGTAATCATTATTTAAACTTTTATGTTTTGTCAAAACCTGCTGTCATTACTAAACAACATTATTAGATTGTACTATTTAGCTGAAAAATCAATTGCACTTATCTAGTTTAGCAGAGATAGCTGGGAATGTTAAGTTTTAGTGCAGGGGCTTAATCACAATGCCTGGGCGCACCCACTTGTGCTATGGGCCCACAAACTCCCAACAGATCAGCATTTTGTACTGGAGGCTGAAAAAACAGCAAACGTGTTAACAAGGCAGTAAATGGATTCTTGCAGTACAATCGTTTTATTTTAAATACAGAAAACCTCCAAATGAGATGGTCGGGTATGTTTCTGTACCTGCTCATAATTAGTGGGCTATTCATTTATAAAGCTTGAGAAACACCATTACGTGATCGCAGCCGTCATATTTGCAGTCACAGCTGTGAAAGCGCGACCACTTCAGATCGAAAGAAAAAAAAAATTCAAATGAAATAGATGAAGGAAACACGCAAGAGCTGTTTCTTTCTGAGATAAACTGAACAATCAGGCCGAATTGACCCATGAGGAATGGTCCAGAAATATGGGATGTGCAGCTCAGTAACTGCAGTAAAAGGCAGGTGATCAGACAGCTGCGCCTCGTCTGCACGCTGCTCCACCTTCCACAGCCAAACCACACACCCTGCCACATTTACACTCCCCTAATGATCGGTTTTATATCGAACAAAATATTGATAATCTGAATTTGAAAAGCATCAGATCAACGTAGATTTGTCTATCAATTAAGTAATTCAATGGTAAATTCTTATGATTGGTTTAACAACAGCACTGTAACACATATATGGCTGTTATTGTAGGTAAAGGGGCGGGTTCATTTGAATATTTCCCATCATGCCTTGTGTCTTTCCCTTTATTCCATCTGAAACCATGAGTTAAAGTACTGATAACACAAACTTAACTTGTTTCTACGAACAGCGCCACAGTCTGGTCAGATGTGCTGAAATGCAGCGATGTTTTTCTAATATTTTAATGCAGCTGGGCCTGTTTCTGTCACATAGATCATCATGAAGAATGTTCTGATCCATAAAACATAAAGAAAAAAATCATGTAATCAGCACTTTAAGGTTATATGTGCGGCTGCTTCCACATAGCCGTCGTTGGGCTCGTCCATTTCACTGTACCCATGGGATAAGGAAAAGGATATAATCACCAATATACTATTGCTATTATAGTATTATTACTCCTACTACTACTAGTCAGTCAGTCATTTTCCATACAGCTTATCCAGTTCAGGGTCGCAAGGGTTGCTGGAGCCTATCCCAGCTATTATCAGGTGAGTGGCAGGTACGCCGTGGACAAGTTGCCAGTCTGTCGCAGGGCCAAGACGGACAACCATTCACACTCACATTCACTCCTAGGGACAATTTGGAGTAGCCAATTAACCTAACATGCATGTCTTTGACGGTGGGAGGAAGCTGGAGTACCCGGAGAGAACCCACGCATACACCGTGAGAACATGCAAACTGCACACAGGAAGGCCACTGTTGGAATTGTTCGAACCCCTCCCCAGCCGGTACTTGAACTAGCAACCTTCTTACCCACCTGAATTTGTCCTGACCTGACTGAATAAAAGACCTGATGCCAAGGCTGCTCAACATATTTAGTTTCAGGTGAATGTAAGAACTAAACGCTCCATGTTAGTAATACTCAACATATTTAAGCACCTTTCAACTTGCACTGGAAAGCGGTAATATTGTGGACTCTGTCCTTTATAACGGCTGCATTCAGACATCGATCGGCTCTTTTACCCTGGAGATGTAGCGGAAATGTACCGGCTGGACCCCATGTCATGAGAGCGGAAATGTTGCGGCACATCGTTTTGGCTGAATGCACAAGGAAATGTTCTGGACAGAGTTGAAGGGAGAGGGGGGCTGTGCTGACTTTTCTGCAACATTTCCTGATGTTTGAAAGCATCCGGGACGCGATAAGTCCGCAACGAAGCGGCATGTTTGAAAAGACGAGTCCGTTTAAAGAGCAGATGAACTTTACCGCTCATGTTCCGCAATGCAGGTCTGAAAACAGCTTTAGTTTCAGTGTGAGTAAAAAGTAAAGTAGTTTAAGGCAACAGGATTCCTCGCAATTTGCGAGGAGAATCAACTAATTCAGGGAAACAGTGTAGGGTTTCCGGAGAATGGTCTGAAGAAGAGAAAATCTCCAGTGACCAGCAGTTGTCTGGACCAGAATGTCTGGTTGATGTCAGAGGTCAGAGGAGAATGGACAGACTGGTTGGAGATGATGGAAAGGTAACAGGAAGTCAGATCAGCACTGGTTCCAACCAAGATAGGCAGGACAGCATCTCTGAACACACAAAACGTCCAACCTGGAAGCAGATGGGCTCCAGCAGCCGAAGACCACACTGGGTGCCTCTCCTGTCAGCTAAGAACAGGAAACTGAGGCTACAACTCACACAGACTCACCAGAACTGGACAACAGAAGATGGAGAAACGTTGTGGTCACTGGTACAACCAGTACTGGCACAGCAGACCCAATAAATTACCACTGGATGTTTTATAACAGAAATGTTTAACCATTTATGTTATATTCTGATTTTTAGTCCCCTAGAATGTCCAATAAAGTTGCAATAACTTGTGTGTTTTTAGACAACACAATAAGTTTAAAATAGTGAACAAAACCTCGTCTGAAAAGCTGAAAACATAAATAATGTTTCTGATTTCCCACATATTTACATTTAAAATGGTTAACTGGGCTCAGGTTTGTCAATAATTGCCATCAGCTGAGCATGTTTGGGTTTAGCAGCCAGAAAAATCCTCAGGTCAGGTTCAGATGTACATATCAGCTCCAGCAGATAAAGTCCCAGGAAACATTATGCAGTTTATTTTACAGAAACTTTGAGATCTGAACAAGAAGCCATAACTGCACAGTTTCATTAAAGCTAACACAGCAACCCTCTCAACATCTCTAGTTTCCAAAAAACAAGTTGACATTTCAAGGAAAAAAAGGTCTTACTATTAGTCTGAATAACAATTTGTAGGCCAGACCTCGAAGAAGGCAAACAAAAGTTTTAAAAGTCAAGAAAAGTCGGAAAACACAGAAGAGGGCGCTTAGTTCAACCTTTTTGACTATTGTTATACATCTTCAAACCAATCAACACAAAATCATTTATTCCTTAAATAATTTAATCCATCATTAATATGCTCATTTAGACCTCTTCTCAGGCCTCTGAGACCTCCGGAGTCTGTTTCCTCTGCTCTCTTTGACATGGCTCTTAATGAGGACATGGAGTATAATGAGCCAGAGATGTCGCTGAATTTATTTCCATACTATGCTAATTTACACAAGCAATATATGCAAGGAAAGCTGAAGATGTGCTGGGGTGAGAACTGGAGAAGGCAGAGCATGTGTGGGTGTTAGAGGACTGGGCAGAATATGATGAATTAAGTTTGTGTTGAAATGTTTCATAACTGAAAAGTGAAATATCTGATAAAAATCCATAAGTTACATGCAATATACAGATCTGTGTTTACTGGCTGTAACTTACCACCTCACCAGTGAAGCCAGTTCCCTAAAAGTTTATATTCATGGCCCAGACTCTACTTTTTACCATCAGAAACAGCTCCAAAACAAACAGCTCGGGGTGAAGTTGGCACCCACTTTAGCATCTAGGCTCCCCAATGGGGGACCCTGAGTACAGTGTCCGCCCAAAACTGGGTCTAACTGTGCCTTCAGACCAAAAGTGGCAAGGTTGCCGGAAGTTAATACATTTTCCATTAGAGCAGGCGTCCTGAGCAGCGTAGGCGTCCTGAGCAGCGTAGGCGTCCTGAGCAGCGTAGGCGTCCTGAGCAGCGTAGGCGTCACTCGCCGTCAGCTGTGCGTCCAGGGCGTCCAAAGTGGCACCAGATGAGAGGTTAAAGGGACACTGTGTAATCGGGAGCAGCTCCCTCGTACTTTTCATGCTGCATTCGCGTGAAACCGGGCAGACCGACGACATCCGCTGCATGTAAAGTTATCACCGGCCTCTATGTGAAGACGTGGTCCGTCAGTTACAGTGACATCAGTCCACATCTGATTTGTTGTCATGGCGATGTCGTATTGTTTTCCCTGACCCATGTTTTACCGTCTTTCGCTCGGCTTCATTGATTAAAATGACATCTGGTTTGTTACCAACGGCCGTCTGCCCGACTGCACGTGAACCCAGCATCAGTGAGACGCTGGTTTCTCCCCTCTGCAGCGCGGTGACTTTTCAAAGGCATTACCTCGAACTGAGCTGAAAACTCCGGTGTGTCCGGTGAGTTTCTGTGTTTTCCTACTGTCACGCTTCTCCCGAACGCAAAAACATGGCGATACGACATGGCAGCCTCCACCGAGCCGACCCGCTCAATGTGTAAATGAATGATACGAACGGCAAATTTAGAACTTAGAGGAGCACTTCAGTTTGTTGATGGGAGTGATTACTGATTAATGGAAAAAACACTTTTGAACCAAATAATCAGTTTTTGTGAATAAAACACAGGAGAACTTACACAATATCCCTTTAAGCTTCAGTTACCTTTTTGGTAATTAGCTATGACACGGTTCAGCGGCAGCCAATCAGAGCAGAGGTTTATTGTTTATCATTTGATCCCCATTAGTCTTTATGTAAGTAAAGACTATTCTACCTGGATTCCATAAAAATACATTTTCACAACACTACAATTAATTCATATACATGTACAAATCTGATATACAAAATCCTGTCCCTGAACACCACATGGACATAATAAAACATTTGACAATGCAACATACTTAGAATGCCCAAATGTGAGGAAAGATCGGTATTTAATTTGTTACTATCTCATTCGTTAGGAAATGATTTCTTGGCATCCTTTTAAAGGAGTTATCACCTGGAAATCCCACTTTTTTATGTTAAAACTTGTGTATTGGAACAGGACCTCAGTTAAAACGTGCCAAAAGTGCACGTTTAAACATGATCTTCTCTGATAATTTGCGTGAGATGAGTGATAGGTCTGCTGTTTTGACCACTAAGTTGATCTTTGGGATTTTTCAGCAGTGGAACTATTTTAGCAGTCCTCCACATATCAGGAAAAGTGTGTTCTCCACCTTTTTTTTTACCACCTACCCACCTTTTCTCATATATATATCGACAGGAAAGGGGGCAGAGAGAGTAGGGCACAACATGCAGCAAAGGGACCTGGACCGGGAATCGAACGGGGGCCAGCTGCGTTGAGGAACTGTAGCCTCTGTTCATGGAGCGGCTGCTCAACAAACTGAGCTAAACACTGCCCCATCAGAGATCTCTAAGGTATTCTGATGTATCATTTTTACATTGGTGCATTAATGTAAACGATTATTCATCTCCAGAAAATGATTTTAATGACCTCAATGGAATATTAAACACAAACCTCGTTATTATTTATCAAAGTTGGTTAAAAAACAGTGGCTGTGTAAGTGCAAGCACATACATATCTAGCCAACACCCCGTCTCAGCCACACTAGCCTATCGTTTAAAGGGACTAGAGGCAGGAATTAAAAAACAAACAAACATGCATGTCCATTTCTTTTAATACTAATGAGTGATGAAGCGCTAAATACCAAAAAGAACGTTTCCAAAAAGAACGTTGACGTGACGTCAAACATCCGCAGTTTTTCTACAGGAAGAAGACGGTTGCGGTAAATTCAAACACAGTAAGCGTCAATGATTCTTCTGCCATCAGCAAACGATCCAGATCAATTGAGAGACACTAAAAAGTGTAACTAGGAAGAAAAAGCGTAGTGAACAACGTTATAGCTTCAGTTTGTGCACGCTTCCGTGACGGCTTGGCTCGTGGCTGCAGTTACCTGAAGCGCCAGTCGCGAGTTTCGTTTCTTAATCTTGCCTCAAGTCCCTTTAAGGTTCTCCTTGGAAATATCTGCAGGCGCCCCTGAAATCGCCTGCAAACCGTGGTTCAGCCCCATGAGCAAATTTATAGATTGAAGGGGTAAATTACTACATGCACATTTGGATCTTGTTGGATCCAGCCCATAATGTTCAAATCTTTACTGATACTCCACTTCAAACCGTGTCTCTTTCAGTATATGCTGATACCCACATAAAACTTCTCACTGAAAGCTTGACTTCAGACATTTTATGATTCTTTGAACATCCTCTGTATAAATCATACAATCATTCTTTAACATTGACAGTTTCCAGAAACTTTCCCTTTTCATTCCAACATCAGTTAGGTGAAGTTTCTTTTTGTTGTTTTAGTGTTATACCTGAATGTGACATGCTACTTTATTCTCAGTAGCTTTATTGCTCAGAAATGATACTTCCACATCCTAAACTTGTACTGGTATTACTGCTGACAAAGGAGACACAGATGTTATTTTTAGAGGAATGTATTTCATCTGGACGTTCATCCAGCAGGTTGTGTGTTTACAGGAGGGACTAAGACTGAACAGCAGGTAAACCAGGAAGAGGTTTTACTATGATCCTGTAGGTTACAGGTGCAGTTTAACACATGATCTCATGTTTTACTTTTTTAAAAAAAGAAAACAAAGCACTTTTTGATAGTTGACCCTGATTTGTTAAAATATCTACATTAATCATCTCTTTTTAAAAAGCCAGAAGTGAAACAGCGACTGAATGTAAAAAGTAGGGATGTGCCGATACTGATGCCAGTATTGATACTCGCTCAGATACTGACCAATTTTGCTGTACTAAAACTTCTGTACTAAAACTGCAGCTGCAGTAGCCCCACATGCAGTTTCGGACATTTCATGCAGGATTCACTTTGTTGGTGGTAAGTTTACTGCTAATTCTGTTTCCTATGCTTTCCAAGATTATGTTCGTTAAGCTGGTATGAGTTCAAATATGTTAAATTATGACGATGCTGCTAAAGTACAGCAAACCACAGCTGCATCAGAGGCTGTTTATAAGCTTCTAACCACTTATTGTAAGCTTTTATTTATTTCATTTCTTATGAGGTAGTATCTCACTAAAGCTACCATGGCCACTAATTAAAGAAATAAATCCTAAATCAATGTTTTTTTCTTCTTAACAGTTACAATCGTAAGTTTTTCACGAGAAGTGATGGAGCAGACTATTTACCGTCTCTCGTTGTGATGTTGCAGCTGTGGCCACAGAACCTGCATCTCGGTCGGTCTGCAGCTGTTAATCAGACCTGATCAGACGATCAGAGTCAGATCATTGATTAACGTCATATTACGTAATACAGTTTTATTTCAGAGGTGACTGATGGAGCCCAATAAGCCTGCAGGCTGCTTTCACAGCGATGCGCTGTCACAGACATGATCTGGCGTCTCGACCCACACGAGCTCCAGAGGCTGTGGGTCAAACAGTCATGCCCGTATCACACTTGAGCATGCAGAGATGATTCTCTTTATTTAAACAAATACCCCCCCCCAAAAAGAAAAGAAACGTCTTCACTTATTCCCATGAATTAGGAACTTGGATCGGTACTCGGAATCAGCAAGTACTCAAATGCAAGTACTCATACTCGTACTTGGTTGGCAAAAAAGTGGCATCTAGACATCCCCAGTAAAAAGTATTGAAGTGATTTAAAATCACCATCAGGATGGTGTGAACTCATCCATGGCTGTTAGATAAATAAAACATTCTGTCATTTGAGGGATTCAGCACACTTAGTATAAACTCATATATCTTTCTTGTATCTCTGGTTATTCATGTAACTTTTTAGAGATATACTTTATTAATCCCAATTAGAGTACCAGTTAGGAAATTCGTTAAATTCTCTCTACCATCAGGTATTTTTCTAATTCTCATCAGTCTCATTTGATCATATAAAGTTTAATCATTGTTCACTTTTATTAAAAGTACGTTTGATCGGTTTCTAGAACATTTATCATTGGTTATAATAATGTCATTGATTATCAGTTAAAGGTACCTTGAGGTTTATTCACCAGGATTTGTTATATGCAGTTATCTTTTTTGTTTAATTTAAAGTACTTCTCAGTGCCGATGTCTCACTTCAATTACCTTCATTATCATTTAAAACATTTTTCAGTATAGTGTATAAACATTTATCTCTTAGTCTTCATGTCAGGAAATTCTTTTCTACTATTTACTGTAACTTCAGTTATAATGTAGAGTAAAGAGCAGAAGTGTAACCTACGCAGACCTTTAAGGATGTAACTCAGACAGCTTTTTATGCCAGTGGAAGAATCAGCAGGTGTTTTGTGTCTGAGCTGCAGAACCACAGAAGGACGTTTAAGTTTAAGGAAATGTTCCCGTTATGCTTAAACTTTCTTCCAGTTTGAATGAGCTGACTGGTTGTGATGCAGAAGGTCATGTTGTGGGTGACAGAAGTATGAATGTTGGTTGAATGAGGAATGGAAAGCGTTTAGGTGAACAGACGGAGTTCAGACACCACGAAGGAGGACGTCTGCTCAAGGTGAGAATGACAACATGAATAGATGCTTAACCTTTGTCTAGATAGGCGGAGCCACCATTAGACAAAGGAGCCAGATAGTCCCGTTCTTCTCCAGACGGCCTGGAGAGGACGGTTTGCGTCTGATTGCTAGGGTTTACACTGGTAGACCTCCAAGATCCACGTACTAGTTTTAACTCATTAAATGTGACATCAGTCAATACATTATTCTTTAATTAAAATCGGTTGTTATCACCCCGGAGTTATTTTCCTGTAAAAGAAAGAAAGAAAAAAATCATGAAATCAAATTTCCATGACAATTTTAAGTTTTTAGACTTCTACTATGACTTTCAGCTCCTTTCACTTTATTAAAACATTTTTGGTTTCTCATTGTTTTAAAGCATTTTATTTGGAATACTCTTAAAAAAAACCACTAATACACCAAGTTTAATTATTGCTGTTAGGTATTGTCTCAGTAATTCAGCAGCAGGAATGTGTCCATTCAGACAGACAGGAAGGCTTCATTTGTCCACTCCGAGTGGGAAAAGTTTGACAAAACAGGAACAAATCTAAGTTTAAAACTGGGCTTAATTAGAACAGCAGTGCCTGTTTGTAGCTGTCACAGCAAAATCACACTAATGAGCTTCCAGTTTCTTTACCGAGGGTTGAAAAGTCTCTGCTGGCAGCAGGTTTCCATCAGACTGTAAGATACTTACTACATCCCTCACTATCATACTGATATAACAAAATGAGACAAGGAAAACAAAGATTTCCTATGCTATTATTATTATTATTATTATTAATGATAATAATGATAAAGTTTTGTTTATTTACAAGCTTATTTAAAACAGAGGTTGACCAATGTTCTGTGCAACTTAAAAAAAGCATTCGCATGTCAATAGCAAGAGGATTTTAAGTATGTTTTTAAAATATCCCCTGTTGCTGAAGTCATGAACTGAAGACATAATTATTTAGAGTTTTAGGTGGTTTTCACACATATTTGGGTCGATCCAGGCGCTGCTGCAGCAGTGACAGTGTTTCAATTTTCTACCAATACGGCTCCATTTCACATCTGCTTTTTAATCACCGCGTCCAGCAGTCGCTCTACAGACTGGAGTGTTGTGTATCCATGGCAACCAGACGGAAGTAGACGTGTCCCCACCGTAAAGCACGGTTGTGTTGTAAACAAAACACACGTGAATGGTGTGCTGAAGACGAGACATGGTTGCGTGTGGAAAACAATGTTGTCATGTACTGGAGGCGGCAGATTTCCAGACAAACCAGATCAAGATGCAGATTGATTCTGTTGAACTGCGACGTCCGGACCATACGCAGACATTAGGCTATGGGCAAACAGCCAGGTACCGATGAGCTGTAAACATGAGCATTAGCACTTAGCCTGCTAGCCCTTGTTGGTAATTTGTCCAGTGTTTGTGAACGCCCGTTGATGTTAACATTTGACCTACATTAGTAGCTAGCAAACACAAGATGATACTAAATGCTACAGTTATAGGCCGTAACACTGTTATTTGTTGTATAACACTGTAAGAAGGATATCCCTATAGTACAGCTGCCTACGGATACCTGTTTAGTTCAAAAAGGCGGAGTATCTGGGATTTAGGTCGAGTTAAAGTAGGTGCACGTTCACACATCACTCGCACTGCATTACAGGACGACGGAAGCTGCTCCGAAACCATCCCGTTTAGCCGGTCTGAGAGCGGGCGAGTTAGGTCGACTACGAGCACGAGTGGCGTGTTCACACAGACCCAGTCGTGCCGTGTTCTGTACCAAAACCCAGTTCGGTGGACCTGAATGGGTCCTGTGTGAAAACGACCTGAGAGAAAGAACAGCTAAAAGGTCTGAAAAATGGAGTTTACCTTACGATCACACCCACACGTAGCCAAAATAAGCCAGGCTGAATCTGGGAAGCTCTGCTTGAATTTACATCGTCCCCCAATTAAGCCTGAAGTCGTTCCACTAACACATTTCAGCTGCATCTAATCAGGCTTATCCAAGCCAGGCTTACATAGCCTGGCTATGTGTGAGCATAGATCTCCATACATAAACATTAGTTGGGACATGAGGGTGTTTTCGAACATCTGCACTGGTGGCCATCTTATCACAGTCAGCTCGCCCATTAATTACATTGATTTAATGGTATGTTCTTTTAAGACAACCATAATTTGCTCAATTTTCAAGTGATTTTCAAAAGGTTTCGCAAAAAAAAAACAAACAAAAACAAACAAACAAAACCTCGGCTAGCAACAAGTGGGATGACTCAGTTTTTCGAAATAGGGCTGTAACCAATCAAAATGAAGTCAACTTGGTCTCCATGCAGATTATATCATTACGGTACCCAACCCTTTTACTGTACCTATCTATCTATCATCTATCTATCTATCTATCTATCTATCTATCTATCTATCTATCTATCTATCTATCTATCTATCTATCTATCTATCTATCTATCTATCTATCTATCTATCTATATACACTGTATGTCATCATACCCTCCAATTAATAAATAAAAATTTACAAATTTATATTTTGTGAAATAAAATATTGCTTTTGATTTGTGGTTGAAAATAATAATAAAAAAAAGAAACAATTGAACAAAACTGTCCCTAGACATACCTTTCCTATGAACAGTAGACCAAAATACCTGTCAACAGGTGTAGAAGTCGTTTTGAATATCATACAAGACACCCGATTGCAGCGATTGTCTTAGAGTGTTGCTCAACAAAATTTTAGCTTTGGAACCTCATCAAGCTTGTTTTCTTGTTTTATTTTTTGTTTGTTTGTTTTTAACATTTCTGTCAATTTCATGATTTTCATAGAAGTTTCATTCATTACTACTTTTGTCAATTGAATCTTATTTTGACGACTGTATACAGTTGTCCTCAAATAACCCTCCAATTAAAGAAGGAAGAAAAAAAACAGCTGCCAGTGAAATGAGATGACAAAAGTAATAATAAACAAAAATTCCATGAAAACAATGACACTGATTTTGAATTGCAGTTCGAGACAGGTATGTTGGTCCACTTTTGTTTGTTTTATCATTTCCAACCACCATTCAAAGCAATATTTTATTTCACATAATTTTGTAAATATTTATTTATCATTAATTTATATTATGTCTTGTTATTTGAATTACTGTTGTAAATTTAGCCTTTTCATTTAATTGGAGGGTATGAAAAATTTTGAGGGTATATATATGTATATATATATATATATATATATATATATATATATATGCACACACAGGTACTACCCAAAAAATGTGAATATCCTGAAAAAGTTCATGTATTTCTATGATTCAACTTAAAAGGTGCGATTTACATATTGTATAGACTAATAATATGCAAATCAATATATTTCTAGCTTTTATTTGTTTGGATGTTGCTGATTAGGACTTGCAGCTTAAGAAAACCTTAAGTTTTAAAACTCAAAAAATTAGAATATTGCATGAAATAAATTAAAAAAGGACTTAAAGTACAAAAGATTCGGGGCTCCTAAAGTAAAATCTTGCATCTGTACTTAGTACTTGGTTGGGGCCCCTTTTGCTTAAATGACTGCCTTAACCCGGCGTGGCATGGATGCTACCAGCTTGTGGCAAATCTCAGGTGTTATGGAAGAAAAAACATGCTTCAATCACAGCCCTGAGCTCTTCTTGATTGTTTGGTCTCTTCCCGTTCAGCTTTCTCTGACGATGCCCCACGAGTTTTCAATGGGGTTCAGGTCAGGTGGGTTTGCGGGCCAATCCAGCATGGTGATCCATGGTTGTTGAACCAGGATTTTGTACTTTTGGCAGTGTGGGCAGGTGCCAAGTCCTGCTGGAAGATGGAGTCTGCATCCTCATACAGCTGGTCTGCTGAAGCAAGCATGAAGTGCTCCAAAGTGTCCTGGTAGACGGCTGCATTTATGCTGGACTTAATGAAACTCACAGGTCCATTCCTTATGAAGTCCTCCACATATTTGAATGGTCCTTTCCTGACCATCTTCTCCAGGCTGCTGTCAGCCCTCCGGCTTCTACACCGTTTTCTTCCACACTTTTTCCTTCCACTTAACTGTCCATTAATGTGCCCGAAACCCCCCTGCTATCACTTTTTGTGTCTTTCCCACCTTGTGCAGGGAGTCAATGATGGTTTTCTGCACAACTGTCAGATCAGCATCTTTCCCAAGATTGTGAATTCTTCTAAACCAAGACAAAGACTTTTTAAATGCTCTGGGCATTTATGGAGGTGTTTTGGATTACTTACCTGATTAGAATGTGACACTGAACCTACAATACTGGAGCTTTTCACAGTATTCAATTTTTTTGAGTTTTTGAATTTGAGGTTTTCTTAAAGGGAAATTGTGTAAGTTCTCCTGTTATCTATTCACAAAAACTGATTATTTTGCTCAAAAGTGTTTTTCCATTAATCAGTAATCACTCCCATCAACAAACTGAAGTGCTCCTCTAAGCTCTGAATTTGCCGTTCGTATCATTCAAATCTACATCGAACAGGTCGGCTCGGTGGTGGCTCCCATGTATCACCGTGTTTTTACGTTCAGTAGAAGCGTAACAGCAGGAAACCACAGAAACTCACCGGAGACACTGAATATGTCAGCTCAGTTCGAGGTGATGCTTTTGAACAGTCATCGCGGTGCAGGCAGGAGGAACCAGCGTCGCACTGATGCTGGGTTCACGCGCAGTCGGTAACAAACCAGATGTCATTTTGATCACAGAAGCCGAAAGAAAGATGGTAAAACATGGGTCAGGGAAAACAATACGACATCGCCATGACAACATATCAGATGTGGACTGAAGTCTCTGTAACTGACAGACCACGTCTTCACATAGAGGCTGGTGATAACTTTACATGCAGCGGCTGCCGTCCTTCTGCCTGATTTCACGCGAACGCAGCATGAAAAGTACGAGGGAGCTGCTCGCGATACACAAATATTACACAATAACCCTTTAAGCTGCAAGTCCTAATCAGCAACATCCAAACAAACAAAATCTTGAAATATATTGATTCACATATTATTTGTCTATACAATATGTACACTATGTACAATACATGAACTTTTTCCAGATATTCAAATTTTTTGGGTAGTGCCTGTATGTATGTTTGTATGTATATATATATGTATGTATGTATATATATATATATATATATATATATATATATAGATATGTTCTATACTCAGCAATGAGATGGATAAAAATATATGAAATAAAAAGATCAAAATGAGCAGCAGAGAAAAGGAAAGTCAGTAGGATTTACAGTCTTCTCCACGTAGAACATTAACCTCTAAAAGACCAGATAGTTCAGTCTGGTCTCCGTGTTTGCTTGAGATTCTGATCGAGGCTCTGAAAGTGTATCTAGACTCAGAGTTCAACTCTTCATCCTCCAGGCCTGAACACTGACATTTTTACAGGAAATTACTACAAAGTTGTTGCTCTCAAATGTCACATTGTCTCTCCTGTAGCTGCACACGGCTCACTGAGCCTTCCTTTGCAGTCTCATTAATAAGCTGGAACTGCAGGTAAAGAGCTGAGAGCTTCTCTGCAGGCCTGAGGCTTCCTCTGCTTCAGCTGCTAATAAATCTACTCCAGAATAACTGAGTCCCTGCAGACACAACCACCACAGCTGTGAGAATGGTAACTTTAACTGAATGCATTTCTTCAGGTAATTATACGTTCTGTTATAATAAACACAAGAAACTGTCAGTGTAATGGAGCCACTGTCACAGTGGACTTCAAACCAGGACTTCAGGAACTCTTTAGTAACTTCTTATCAGCGTTATATTTTATTTACTAACTTCTGAGATTTTTCCTAACTCTCCAGAACAAACATTATCATGCTGTAGGATATATGCAGATCATTAATACCTGTGTTGTGTTAAACTCTGACTGGTGAGCAGGTGGTGCTTTAATGTGTCTCAGGACACATTCTGCATTTAAACTATAATATGTGTGCAGTCACAGGTGTCCCAGACTGCCTCATTATAGGTGGATTTTCCTGATAAACACACACCAATACACTGTCCTGTGTGTGCTGTACCAGCCTCTATAAAGCTGCAGTGTATCAAGAAGAAGAAGGAGGAGACAGTACTCTTCTACCTCTACTCAGAAATATATGCAAATTTGTTACCTCAAAAAGTTAACATGAGCGAATGAATTTAATGACCTGGAATGATTCAATGAACCTGACAGATTAGATTTGCTGTGAGTACGCGAGGTTGTGGAAGAAAATTCCACATAAATTAGAAGAGAAACTTCAGAAAATCGTATTTAGAATTCCAACCTGGACGGTGATTTCTAGTCCAGCTTCCTTGGTAAAGTAGAAATCTTGTTTTGCAGCAGGAGTTTGATGTGGACGTGGTTTTAGCTGAAATAACGCCAGACCACCGACCTCTCTGTGACGCTGCAGCATAGACAGGAATAACCGGTTAAAACACAAGGATTGCAAACAACTGGAGAGACAATTCATGCTGCTTTTCATGTTGGCAGATACCAGGTACTGTAATTAGGACTGAACACCTACGCAGTGGAGGCACTGAAACTCTCCCAGTCACGCCCCTCCAGGTCATTGTCATTGCCCACGTGAGCATTTAAGTCCCTCAGCAGAGCGCTGAAGTCCCTCCAGGGGTTTGTCATGATCAGCCCAAAGAGAAGGAGACGCGTGAGAAATGATATAAAATGTATTTTATTAATGAAAGAAACCGAGCTCGACCAGGCCATTCTCCGGATAGGGCAGTCTTTTTATGCCCCGTGGACACAGTGGCCAGCTGCTTCCAGTCAGCACCTTGCCCGCAAAATAAAAGAAATAACAGAAAGCAAAACAACACGGCCTGGTCGTCACCCCCCCCCCCCCCCCCCATCAGAACAGGGTACCTACAGAACCCTGTGAACACCAGGAGGTGAAATAGGGCCAACCAGTCCCCGTGCCGCACATAAAAACATCAATCCCATCCACTCAGCATGAATATTCCTTATTCCACCTCATGACCCAACATCCCAGCCACTGGTACCGTCCAGCAGTTTCAGAAACAGACAGCGTCCAACTCAACAAAACCCAGAACATTTACGCAGCTCGGGACGGGGCATCTGCCGGGACGTTGTCCCCACCCTTAAAGGAGCTGTATCATGCTTTTCAAATGTTCCAAAAGTCAAATATAGGCATTTATAAGCTAGATATGTTCCCATCGTTACTATAGAAACTAATTTGGTGTTAAATATTAGTTTTTCGATGCATCTAATTTCCAACACGGAAGTAAGATGGCTGACTGTACTGAACCGCGGAGCTCTCGACCAATTGCAGCATGTTTTACGCCCATTTCATGACGTCGCCCCGGAAGAGACACTTATTCTGAAGGGTCACAGAATTGTCTGTAGCACCGGCACCGGCAGCTCTCATGTGGATGTTAGTAGTAAACATTGATGGATAATTACTCCGATCGACGGGATAAAACAGACCAGCCTGTTATGGAGCTGTATGCGCTCGACCCAGAGTCTGATATGGAGTTTGAAGTACACGCAGTACCACAGAAGTACCACAGAGACCCCTGACAAGTAAGTAAATTAGCGAACAAATCATAGGCTAACAGTTAGCATTGAGCTGAGAGATGTGTTGACTCACCAGTGTTGCTGTCTGTCCATGCGCGTTTTTATAGTAGGAACTGCGTCAGGTTTCAGAAGTAATCCCAGAGAAAAAAACACTTTACTGCCCGAGATTCATGAAGTTGTCAGGAGTGAAGTTCTCACACGAAGTTGAGTTTTTTTCCCCCTGCTCCTGAAGTTATAATCCAACCACTTCTGGCAAGTCGATTCATCCAGTACAACAAATACACTCCCACGCTGAACATAACCACGCTGAACGTAACTGCATTTTCCCCAACTTGCTGTCCTCTAGAGCTTAAAAAAAGAAAAAAAAAAAGGAAGAAAATTCTCCTGAACTCTGGATGAAACGTCTGTTAGCTGATGGCTGCTTGTCTCTGAGGAAATCTTCCTGCAAGATGGTCAACACGCATAATGCTCGTCGGATTAGTCTATACAATCTGATACTTGTCTTCTGCCCCCTGGTGGATATCTGCTGCACTACAATGATTCTGATATGTCACACGGTAATTAACTGTACGTATATGCACATTATATTGCTCTTTTTTAAACATTCAGTTAAATGTCAAATAAAGACTTTGGATTAAATCTGAAGTCTTTACATGGCCCTTTAACAAATAAAGACTTCAGAATTCAGATATGAGAAACAGTTAAAAACTAGTTTATGTTGTTGGCATTACTTTATATGTAAATACTCCAAAGAAAAAAACGGCATTTTTTACAGCGGAGTATTGTTTTGAAACGCCAGACCTCACTTCCTCAGTAATACAGTTGGATCCGGTGATGATATGGAGCTTTACCCGGAGACCACGTTGACTTCATTTTGATTGGCTACACCTTATTTCGCTATGACCTTATTTGGAGAATCTAGGTCAAGCTGCGGTCGGACTTTGCTAAAGGCTAACTGCTAGCAACATGGGCACTTCAGACAGTGTGAGCTACGTTTATCAGACAAGACAGCATTTAGAAAATAAATAAACTTACAGGTAATGACAAGGTTGTGGTTGCCTCCCTCAGTGTTGCTGCAGAAGTTTTCTTTTAAATCCATTTGTTTGAAAACCCAGACCTGACTGCACAGAAGTTACTACTAGCTCCATACACGAAGCTGAATCAGACAGGGAGGGGAGGGGGGAGCGGACGGTGCATAAACCGTTAGGAGAGAGAGAGGGGGGCGCTGTTTACTTGATAGTGTGCTCTTATTGGAGCAATTAAATTACGTAGAATTATAGAACTACGTAGAATGATAGAACTACGTAGAATGATAGAACTACGTAGAATAATAAGCTGCTGTCTGATTCAACTGTTTCTGAGCAGAGAGACAAAGCTGACAGACCATAAACAGGAACTTTGATTCTCACTCTGGACATTCACATGGCCTCATCAGTGCACAACAGATCATATTATACACCCAAAACCCCAGAAAAGTGAAATTTGATGTCATGGCACCTTTAAAGAGTTAAAATTGTAAGGTGGGATATACTGAAAACGGTAAGATGGCTATAAACATGCATGCCAAAATGTTTTATTTTGTTCAAACGTGACGCATGTAAATGTATGTTATAACTGGAAAACCTGCTGACATGATGAATGCCAGAGGACTGTGGAGCATCAAACTGGTCCAAAACCAGACTGACCTGGTGGTGAACATCTCTAAACTAGAGAAACCAATAAAAACGGGACTAGGATGAGGATTTCCACACATGTGGCAGCTTTAGGACTGCTGTCAGAGTAAAGACCAAGCAGATGGTGACAGAGACGATGGATTTAAGTGTTTTCCTGGCCTGAATCCAGAAGAATGGAAACAAGCATTAACAACAACAACAAAAACAGGTGGATTTTGTTCTTGTTGGGAACTCAAAACTTTTTTTATTCCTATTCTGCATTGAAGTCGTAACTAAACTTTCTCTGCAGCTTCTGCAGCGTTCCCACCAAAAGAATATGTTTAGAGTTTATGGGACACGCTACATCATGCTGTTTACATGATATACTAGAAAAACACTCAGAGAGCGCAGACCTCCGCCAAGCAGCTCATGTCCCCACTGTGATTCACAACAAAAACTTATACTCCTGCATTCATTTAATCTGCATCATTGGATTCCTTGATCATGAAAAGGATAGCATCCGGAATCATGCTTGTATCACTATTACTTCGATAGTTATTTCCAAAATTTGATATTTCCATAATGGCAGTTTTCTTCTGGATCTAGCTCCGTTGCTATTGAGGATGCATAAATTCTGTTGACATACTCCCAATTCAGCAGTCTTGGCCACAATTTGATGTTAGTTGCATGTCTGTATCTTCATTTGATACCTTTTAGCATTGAAAATTCCAGTGACCCCTTATTTTTGTGTGTTTAGGATCATAGTATCTGGAATTTTCTCTGGATCTGGATCAACTTTTGAAACATTATAGAACTCATTGAGATCCTTTCTTGTAATTTTTTTACCAAACACTTGGGCCATTTGTATGAAGTTGTATGGAAAAATTCCCAAATTTGGCCAATCTCACAATGATGGAGAATCCTTCAAAAAAGTCCTGGATCCAGAAGGTGATCCAGATCACCACGTAAATTTACTGGGTTCGTCGTTGGGCTGAGGCACACGGCTGGTGAAAATTTCAGGTCAATCAGAAACTTTTCGCTAAAGTTGCTGACAGACAGACAGACAAACTAACCAACGCTATATGACTTCCTTGGCGGAGGTAACAAACATGTATTATCTGTTATAATCAGACAACTTCACCTGTTTCAATGAACTTCAGATGCCATCAGCATCAGCTGCTTTGAGGGAATGAGGACGGTGACATTTGGAGGTATGAAACTCTGACAGCATATTTCTGGTTTTCATGTTATACAGACATAATAACTGCCTCAGTGGTTTCACAGCGGTCATGATGAAAATGGTCACGTGACATCAGCGACATCTGTCACTTCGACATTCCATCAGCCAGAATAAAAAAGGTGACATTTGCTTCAACACACACACGATGTGCTTGACATCTGCACGAGTGGAAGGAGTGATAACATCTGTCATCCTCTGTATCGTCTCCTCATGAGTAGGAAGCTGCTATGGAGATTAGATGTAGCGTATTTGAAGAAAAGTGTTTGTGTTTATGAGTGTGGGGGTGGATGGTTGTTCAGGTACAGCCAGACAGAGATGGAGGAGACGGTGTAACAAAGATGGAGAGGTGGCAGGTTTGATTGACAGCGACTCTGACAGCAGATGAATAGATGACTGCCGTCATGTTTCAGGTTCCATAACAGATACAGTATCTCTCTTCTCCCTGAATTTCACTCTCTTTGTCCTTTTTTCCTGTCTGGGGATAAGAGCTGCAGAGCAAAGACTGACAGCACTCTGTTTACTAAATACCACACAGATCTGAGGCGTGCACCCGCCGCCTCTCACTGCTGCTTCCACACGCTTTTATGAAAGTAATTCCACCTTTTTTAGTTCTCCCTTTCATTATGCTTAAATCCTCCAAGATTTATGGTATTCATCCAACTTCATGGAACTTCTTGGAAGTTTTTTTTTTTTTTTTCCATAATTTTGTTAAACAAACAAACAAACCTCGGCTTTCAGCATGGAGTTGCCTGAAATGAAAAATAAACGGATAATGGTTTACATTAAATAGCCACATAGAACGGCCAAGAGGTTGACAATTATGATTAATAAGGACACAGTGCTGGCTCAGTGTGAGGATTTTTATTGTAATGAGGCGGCGGTGAGGATGTGGGAGGTTAGCTAATAAACAGCTCTGCAGGGAAGCTGTTGGTATAGAATCAGTTATGTTCATGTGTGTTTATATAATCTAAACCTGTGGAGCTTTTCCTCCTCCACATCACACACACACACCAACGTAGAATTAAATAGGAAAGAATCAGGAAGGTCCGTGTAGTTGATCTGACATTCCTACTTTCTGGTGTGTGTTTGCATCGTGATAGTTTGATGATTTTCACTCATATTGTAAAATAAATGAACACACCGTCAAAAGTTAACAGCAGTCCTCGATTCTTCAAAGAATTCATTTCTATACTTGTCCTCTTTCATCTCAGTGCTGCACTTCATGCTATTGATCATATCATCAAGGAGACGGCACAACCCAGTTCCTGGAACCACACTCATCTCATTTACGCATCAGACCAAGTTATCCGTGTTAATGATGACTCGTTTCAGTGAGAGATAGAACAAGAAGAAGTCTCTGCAGGACAGATTTGGACATGCATCAGTCAAACTGGATGTTTTTCAATAACCAGGCATGCTTGACCAGTTACACTTGTTTGTACTCCACATGTGATTGCTGCTGGCTTCTAAGACTGTCTAGTTTTTCCCCTCTAATCCCACCCCAGGTCAAGACTTTATCAGAGCAGAGTATTGTGATGTGTTCAATTTTAACTCTGAAGTCGGATTTTCCATGTTCCCAATTGGAAATATAACTTGAACACCCATCAAAGTCGGATTTCCTACTCAGAAACTCAGGGTAGACACCAACTTCTCCCACTAAAGATGGCTGCTGCTGTATCGACACACATTGAACCCAGTAATGAACTTTCATATTTATCCAAACGTTCTTCTGTAAGTGTGTACAAATCAGTCGAAGTCCTTTGCAACTTTTACCTCAAGTGGATGGCTCAATCTCAGTTCTCCCCCTTAGCCAATTCCCTCTGTTTTGTGTGTTCACTGTAGGGGTGTCTCAGTCCTGTTAGGACAGAGGGGTGGGGGTGTCTCAGTCCTGTTAGGACAGAGGGATAGGGGTGTCTCAGTCCTGTTAGGACAGAGGGGTGGGGGTGTCTCAGTCCTGTTAGGACAGAGGGATAGGGGTGTCTCAGTCCTGTTAGGACAGAGCGGTGGAGGTGTCTATATGCCCTTAGGACAGAGGGGTAGGGGTGTCTTTATGCTGTTGGGATAGACGGGTAGGGGTGTCTCAGTTCTGTTGGGACAGAGGGATAGGGGTGTCTCAGTCCTGTTAGGACAGAGGGGTAGGGGTGTCTTTATGCTGTTGGGATAGACGGGTAGGGGTGTCTCAGTTCTGTTGGGACAGAGGGGTAGGGGTGTCTCAGTCCTGTTAGGACAGAGGGGTAGGGGTGTCTATATGCCCTTAGGACAGAGGGGTAGGGGTGTCTTTATGCTGTTGGGATAGACGGGTAGGGATGTCTCAGTTCTGTTGGGACAGAGGGATAGGGGTGTCTCAGTCCTGTTAGGACAGAGGGGTAGGGGTGTCTTTATGCTGTTGGGATAGACGGGTAGGGGTGTCTCAGTTCTGTTGGGGGGACAGAGGGGTAGGGGTGTCTTTATGCTGTTGGGATAGACGGGTAGGGGTGTCTCAGTTCTGTTGGGACAGAGGGATAGGGGTGTCTCAGTCCTGTTAGGAAAGAGGGGTAGGGGTGTCTTTATGCTGTTGGGATAGACGGGTAGGGGTGTCTCTGTTCTGTTGGGACAGAGGGATAGGGGTGTCTCAGTCCTGTTAGGACAGAGGGGTAGAGGTGTCTTTATGCTGTTGGGATAGAGGGGTAGGGGTGTCTCAGTTCTGTTGGGACAGAGGGATAGGGGTGTCTCAGTCCTGTTAGGACAGAGGGGTAGGGGTGTCTCAATCCTGTTTGGACAGAGGGGTAGGGGTATCTCAATCCTGTTGGGACAGAGGGGTAGGGGTGTCTCAGTCTTGTTAGGACAGAGGGGTGGGGGGTGTCTATGTGCCGTTAGGACAGAGGGGTAGGGGTGTCTTTATGCTGTTAGGACAGAGGGGTAGGGGTGTCTCAGTCCTGTTAGGACAGAGCTGTAGGGGTGTCTCAGTCCTGTTAGGACAGAGGGGTAGGGGTGTCTTTATGCTGTTAGGACAGAGGGTTAGGGTTGTCTCAATCCTGTTGGAACAGAGAGGTAGGGGTGTCTTAGGCCTGTTAAGACAGAGGGGTAGGGGTGTCTCAATCCTGTTGGGACAGAGTGGTAGAGATGTCTCAATCCTGTTGGGACAGAGGGGTAGGGATGTCTCAATCCTGTTGGGACAGAGGTGTAGGTTTGTGTAGGTTCTCTAAGAAAAGTGTCTAAATATTATTAATTTTATTGTTCACCACACAGACAAAAGGAAGTCTGGACATTCGTGCGGGTGTGAGGACAGATCGGAAGAACTAACCGCAGGAGGGCAAGGACGGGTCGGAGGTAGCTGGAGCTACGGGAGTTGCTAAGGACCTGGCTTTCTGCGGCCTGGCTGGATACACCACCATGTTGTTTCTACAACGAGGGGTTGCGTGAGTACTTGGCGTTGGAATGAACCTAGTGTGGGATTCAGGTGCAGGACAGGGCAGATCGTGTGACTGTCCCAGTCTCAAAGCTACTTCTTTTCATAACTGCAAAACACTCATGTGCACCAACGCTATCGATAGGCCCCAACGGTTAGGGGCATTATCCAAGTGCTTGGGTTAGATTTGTTTCTGGTATCAGTATCATTTATGTGAACTGTGAAAAGTACTGTGGTACAAGAGTGGGTACTGGTACTGTGTTTTGAGTGCATAAAAGCACAGGTTTAATATTTCTATGCCTTTTGATTATTATGGAAATCATATTTATAACATTTAATTGGTGTGACAGTTGAGATATTAAAACACTTCAAGGTAATTATTTCATAAGTTGATGGTTTATTCGAAAGATAACCATAGTTTTATTTAGTTTACAAATAAACTACCAATCTCAGAGGTTTATTTTCATTAGATTGGGTTTGAGCACCCATTAGTATTAAAAGAAATGGACATGCATGTTCGTTTTTTTTTTTAAATTCCTGCCTCTAGTCCCTTTAACTAATCATAAAAAAACTTTAAAGCCAAAGTTGGTAATCCTGCACAGAAACACTTTTTGTTATACTGGGTGAAATGGTCCTTCCATCCTGACAGTATCAATACATCATGTATTCATAAAAAGGAGGGAAAAAAGTCAGACCTCTGTGAGAGCTAGTGTGGCAGTTGATGGTCCTGTCACTATGCCTCCGATTGATCATGTGCCCTGGCTACTTGGCCACAGGGATGTCCCTTTGGCTGAATGGTCAGCGTGCATGACTTTCACCTGGGAGTCTGGGGTTCAAAGCCCGCCCGGGCCCTCTGTTGCGTACCTTGCCACACTAGTTCTGTAAAAACTCTGACCGACCCCTGCCATTCCCACTGAAAGGCAGAAATTGGTAACTTGCACCTTATAGAAAGAACGAATCAATGCCCTTATGCCTCGTCTCTGTCCCTCCCCTCTCTCCGTCCCCCACGTGAGCCCCCTGTGCGCTGCTCACTGTAAACAAATATAGCTAACGCACTGCTAACAGACTGCTAACTGCTGCTGCGCCAAAAAAACAAATCAAAACAACATAAGGATCAAGTCTTGGAGGTGTTGATATTTGTGGACAGTGTGGACTTTTTACACCACAAAAGGAGTTGGAGGTGAGTGGATTAAAGCTTTTAAAAATGTGGTTTGTCAGCAGTTTACTATCAAGCTAATGAGCTATCCACTCGGCTGTTACCGTTGACCTGCTCGTAAAACGTAAAGCGTGGTTTTGGGTGGTGTGTTTTTTTAAACTGTCGCTTGCTCAAACCGTTTTTCCAACATTGCCAACCCTAGCTTTAAGTATAAAGTCGAGTCAAGTACACAAAAGTATTCAAAATTTTAGTACACTTGGCACATTTATTTTCAGCAGGGCGCACACAGCTCCATGTCAAGGCTTTGTTGATAGCAAAGGTTAAGAGTTTAATTTGAACTGGTTTGGCCATTAACATTATGAACTTCGGTTTTATATCTATTCAGAATGAAGTGGGGATCTATTCAAACACACCAAAGTTTTATGCAACTTTGTACAGTCTTTCATGTGGACCAAAGATGAAGTCAGACCCTCATACCGCTCCTCACCTTCCACAGGTGCAAGCTTTCCTGCTGCAGAATCCATCGTACACGTCAAACTGTCACTTAGCCATGAAGGAAAACTAATAACCCAGATAATCCTGTGAAAATAGGGACAGGTTTTGTTTATTTCCTCTTGGCGGGGTGTTTGTGAGTGATGTCCTGCTTTCCCTCCTGCATTCTCCATGCTATTGTTTGCCGGTGTGTTTATCAGATTACACTGGGGACATGTGACAAGAAGACAAAGATAAATGGGATGTTTTCATTGCTGTTTGTGCTGCTAATGTGTTTTAGTCACTCAAACGGTCTCCATTGAAATGGAGTTAATGAGCACTCTTGTGTATAGGAGGTGTATAAAAGTTATTACACTGTGTTGGAATGAATGATGCAGGTTCTCCTTCTAAAAACTAAACTCCAGCCTGTCCACCCTACCAGGACAACAGCCACTGTCACACCTCTTCTTATGGCTTTTCTGTTTCCGTGAACATAGAAGATACGCACAAGTCAATTAATAACTGCAGAAAGGCTGCATCATGTGTGGAGCACCAATTACCATCCCCACCATCTGGCTGAGTGGCACATGAAACAGCTCCCAATCACTGCAAGTAGAAGTGAAAAATAACAGGTGATTTTCCGAGTTTGTGTTTCATTCCTTGGAACTGGACTCCTGTTTGAACCAGCATGTTCCATCATCTCCCGGCCAAAGCATCATTATACTCTTTACATCTAAGGGCCGAGCAATTTCACACATTTCTTTTGCTCTGATGAGACGAAACGATCCCTCTGATCAGAGCACAACATTACCTCTGTGCACGGTTTTGATGTTGAGGTAGTTTATTAATCTGCCACAGCTTCATGCTGCATTTCATCCACACAGCCTCTCTCGTTTGCTTAATGAGCTGCTTCTGTTATTCTCAACTGCTCCCCTAACGCTCCAACCGTGCCAGAGTTGATCAATTAACACTTTTGAGGAGTATTTGGGAGAAATTCAGAGACGCTCGGTGTGGAAAATCCTAAGAAGAATGATTGATTCTAAGGTCAGTCGGCTGTGACAGGAACACGACGGTGGTAAAAGAGCTGTCAGGTTGCCGTATGAACCACTGCCGGCTTTATCTTTCAGGTCAAAACCCATCCCCGTCATGACCACGCTCCCTGAAAACGCAAAAAATACCCATGTCAAAACTTATTTGGGAATAAATACAAGAGAAATATCATGATTAGAAAAAAAAAAGACCTTTTCCTTCTAAGCTACCTTACATACCAGGGAACGCCGGAAGTATCAGAAAGCATTTTTACAAACATGCACTGAGAAACACTTAAGCAGCTGTAATGCAGATGAAAATAAAAAATGTATTTTTTGCGTGTATTGGCATACTCCTGATGCATGGGGCTGCAGCCCGAGTCAGTGCAGTGCACCGTTCTTATTCTAACACCGAGTACAATAAAATTCACGCTGTGATATTTTTGCTTTTATACTAGAGCCTAACATGAGTAAAATGGGGAGTCTGCGGCTAGTTGCACATGTTCTTGATCTTTGAATTAATGAGGCCCTTCAGATTTGAGATCTTAGACACTTATTGAGGCTGATTTCTGACAGTTTTCTTTGAAGTCTCACTTCTAACTTTAAAATCACTTCTGTTCAGGGCTGAAACACGTCATGTCCATGTTGATAATAATCTGCTTTCCAGTTTTGTGATTGCTATCAGATCCTATAAATGCACTGTAAACAACGAGCTGAAGGTGCAGTTTGAGCTGACTAATGTCAGCTATTCACAAATGTTTTATTTACTGGATCTGTCAACAGCCTGTAACTTGACACATCAATGCACATTAAAGACACACAACAGAACTTTTAGCAGTTTTCTCAGTGACGAGCCCCCTATCGGTGGCTAAACTACCACCCATCTTGTATTGTACCTGCACTGTGAGCACACTCCAGCCAGTAAAAGACAGTCTTATATTGACTGTTGTTCTGTTCCTTCCTCTCTTCCTCCAGTAATGCTACCTTGCGTTTCTTTAGCGAATCTGACATGATGCGCGTTCAAAACACCCGCAGTGTTACCTGGTTTACATACGGTTGCTACTAAGTGACGCAGTGCTTCAACCAATAGTTGGCTGCAAAGTCACAGTAGCGTCCCAGATGGGAATGTGCATAATGAATGTTGGTGTGCCATCAAAATGAGTCAGAAATGCATATTTTTAAGGTCTGAAAGTTACGTTGTGTGTCTTTAACCACAAACCCTCAGACATCTGGGGCCTCACGTACAAAGCTTCGTACGCACAAAAATGTGGTGTACGTTCATTGTCACAGTAAAGTTGAGATGTATCAAGAATGAAATGAGTATGGAAATGTGCGGTGCTGCTTCACGTCAACTTCATAGATACACACCGCAAATTGGATACGCCCCCAAATACGCCATATCCATTCTGGATGTGGGGGAAAGGAGCGCAGATCTGCCATTGAAACCCACGTTAAACCGGCGTTTTTCACAGACCATTATCTACAACCAACTGGAATATTTAGACAAAACACCACCACCTCAAAACGACTGAAAGCCTGCAGACAAACATATTTTCGGCGCTGACTGGTATCCTCTTGATTTCAGCGATTTTGAGTGATTTAATGGTGGTATGCTGGAATTCAATGAGCTCCTGAGAGCGACCCATTCTTTCACAAATGTTTGTATAAAACACTCTGCATGCCTAGCTGCTTCATTTTATACACCTGTGGCCATGGAACTGATTGGAACACCTGATTCCCATCATTTGGATGGATGAGCAAATACTTTTGACATTATAGAGTACTTTACTTGGAAATCTCAAGGTCTGAGACCATCCTGCACCAGAAATTAGAAGCTTCTAACCTCTTGTAAGCTTGTATTATCGATTGGAGGTAGTTGTAAGTTGATGGTAAGCTAAACAGTTAGCAATATCTCTGTCTTTTGGCAGGTTCTTGGGTTTGTAAACCAGGATCTCAGACAATCATAGAGCTCTTGGGCACCAACAAGTGCTGTCTGGCCTCTCCACAGATAAACTGAACTGGTTTGGAACATGTAAAGTCCTTCAGTGACATTGATGAGAAGCGGTTAACTTGTAGCAGGAGCAGCTAGCTTTTAGCCACCCGACCAAACATGACAGCACAACTTCTTTCCCTGCGCACACAAACAACATATGTTACCCAAAGAGGACGTCACGGCCAGATACATATCTGATACAGGTCACATGTCTGTTTAGACTGCGGGCGCATTTGAAAAGATTGGATACAGATCGGAATTGGTCTATCTCCTGACGTGGCCCAAATCTGATATGAAAAGATCAGATTTGAAAAGAAAATATCTGATCTGTCACTGGAGAGCAAAAAGGTCAGATATGGACCACTTTTAACCCCTTAACGCCGAGTGTTGCGATTTTGCATCAAACCGTTTTTATTACAGTAACAAGTCAGATAGCTTATGTATCCCACATTTAACGGTTGGGGCATATTCATTACGTTTCTAGGAACCTTTTTCAGGCACCTTTTTTCCAGTCGGACCCATTAGAGTGGACACACTAAGTCTGTACCAATTCGAAGTCTGCATCCTTCAAAGGACGCAGCCTACCCAGTCTACGGAGGCCAAGGCCTTCGGAGAACACTCCGGAGGCTGCTCAGCCGTTAGGTAAATGGGACGGTCCAGCCTTCGGAGCACTTTCAGATTGCGGCACGACATCATTACGTTTGCCCCCAAGCCCGGGAAAAAACCAGAGGACAAAACCAACGACTACACGGACAAACTAAAGACAACAGACGAAAAAATGGATTTGGAAATTGTGCTTTTGTTTTTTTTTTATTTACATGTTGTTGGAGGAAGAGGAGAGGAGCAAAACCTTCTGCAATCTTTTTCCAGGCTGGGAGAGCGCAGTGGAGAGGCAACATTAACCTGCCATTTTAATCCACATTAATGATTATAATTAATATACCGGTTACTAAACAAACGCTAGTCATATAAACAGTAGATCGACAAATATAGTTAAATATATATTTTATTCATTTGTAAGACTTGATATTGGCTTGTTAGCAATTTTAATACTTTGAATTGAATAGTTAAATGTGTACAAACCCTGTAAATAACCCTGACTTAAATCACTAATGCTGTGTTAAGAAGCCAAACTGTAATAGATCGAGAAATACAGCATTATTTATCTAAATTGTTAACCCCTTACTGCCTGAATTTATTTGCAATTATATAAAGACAAAATAAATACAGGAAAAAAAAAAATCTACATTTAAAAACTAAAACAAAATAAGAAAAGTAATGGAATTAGATGAATTAAAATTTAATTTCAAATAAATGAATAACAATAAAGATAATGAAAAAACTATTTTAAAAATAGATAAATAGGACTGAATAAAAGTAAATGAATGACTACAGTAAATTAGTTGGATGAAAAGAAATAAAATGAACACACAGCAAGACTGGTGAAAGATTGGTTTGATGAACATGAAAGTGAAGTTGAACATCTCCCATGGCCTGCAAAGTCACCAGATCTAAATATTATTGAGCCACTTTGGGGAGTTTTGGAGGAGCGAATCAAGAAATGTCTCCCACCAGCATTACGTAGTGACCTGGCCACTATCCTGCAAGAAGTATGGCTTAAAATCCCTCTGACCACTGTTCAGAACTTGTATATGTCATTTCCAAGACGAGTTGTCCGCTGTATTGGTTGCAAAAGGAGGCCCCACACCATACTAATAAATTATTGTGGTCTAAAACCAAGTGTTTCAGTTTCATTGTCTAACCCCTGTATGTTTTCAATAGGAACGCTGCATCCGCAACAACCACATATGGTATCTTGTGTGCAGCATCAGCACCAAGTAGGCGATTGTTTTCCTGGGACCTGAAGGGTACCACGCTCAAGGCCGATACCCAAGGGAGATCCAGCATAGATTCCTCCATCACTTGAACAACCATAATACCCCACACTTACCACTCTGAATCTGTAGCCTGCATCTACAAGAGCCATTAGGACAACAGAAAAAAGTCTTTTTACAGTTGAAGTACAGACTTCCCGAGTGTGGTTTTTGTGATGACCACATGCTTGCCATCTAGAGCCCCCAAACAATTGGGAACGTTCCATTTCTCCCAAAATCTTTGAGCCACTTCTCTCCAAGCTTCTTCTGTTGGTCGGGGTAAATACTGCTTCATCATGAGTCCCTCGATGGCATTGCAGACCATGTGCACCAGTTTCTGACTATTGCCTCTCCTAGATGATAACTGAAGGCCAGGTCTTACAAAGGAATCTCCAGACACCAAATACCTGCGAATAAATTAAAAAAAAAAAATGTTTTCTGTTTTCCAGCTGAAATGTGCAAAGCAAAATGGAGAAGCATACGAGATGATTCACTAGCAAGGACCACGCCACAACAAAAGGAGTGATGATGACGATGATGATGATGATGATGAAGGATTGATTGATTGATTAAAAGAAAGAATGAGATATGATGATGAGCCGGAGGAAGACCTAGTGTGGGGGTGTAGTCTTTCGATAGTGAGTCCGGCTTAGGGAACCCCCCTCAGATGGAACCCGAAAGAAGAGAAGGAAGCAGACAAGGAACAAGAATGGTGGAGACGGTCAGATGATGGGAAAGAAGTAGGACAGCAGGAAGGAGAAGGGAGGCAGAGAAGAGGGGGGGCAAAGGCCAGGGAGGGGCAGCAGATGGAGAAAGGCCGAACGAAGCAGGCGGACGAGGCAAAAGGGAAGGTAGAGGAGATGCAACGAGAGGAAAGGGAGGGGAAGGGAGGGTCGTCGAGAGAATGAGAAACTGAGTTGATGAGGTGAGCGAGTATTTAAGGCTGCTTGGTGATTAGTGAGATTGGAGGCAGGTGTGGTTGAGGCGTGGTCCTGCTCCTGAACCTATGTTAATGAATTAACCTCATTTCACTAGCAAGGACCACGCCACAACAAAAGGAGTGATGATGACGATGATGATGATGAAGGATTGATTGATTGATTAAAAGAAAGAATGAGATATGATGATGAGCCGGAGGAAGACCTAGTGTGGGGGTGTAGTCTTTCGGTAGTGAGTCCGGCTTAGGGAACCCCCAAAATGACTGGCCAGAGCCAAGAAGTGAATGAGCTCTACGTATATCTGAAAGGTTATTGCAAACGTTTGAACGATAGGCTTGCTAAGACCAGCGTCTGAGCGACTGAATATTTTTGGTCTGATACATCGAATCTGGAGGCGGTGGTGTCTGCGCCGATGCGGAATGAATGGATGGAATAGTGTTCTGATTCTAAGCCGGACAGACGGACTTGACAGAAATGGTTGCTGAACCAGAATCTAGTTGCCAATTTCCTTTTCTCAGTGAAGAGCGGATCCAGAGGTGAGGCAGTTGATTGCAGTCCAAGTTGGAAGTAGTCTGGAACTGGTTCTTAAGGGCTGAGGTGTGAATACAATTCAAACAGATAAATGGGGAAGAGATTCCGAGTTGATCTGTTTTTCTTTTAAGCGTGAATACGAGACAGTCAGGTGAGTAGCAGATGTCTGAGAGGCAGGGGTGAAAAGGAGAGTTGAAAATGGACGTTGTAGGTGCAAAATTCAGAGGATCATAGGATGCCAAAATGACTGCTTCCAAGGTCTGATCAATGGTAGAACAGTTTCCTGGTCGTAACGTGTTAATGCAGAGGTGGAGAAAGTCCAACGTGAGAGGAAGGTGTATCGTTGTCGGAGCTGACTCTCATTTTCGAAGTCTGTTTAAGAGCCTGGTGACATGACAATGAGTGAAAGATGGACACGAAGAGCCAAGCAAGAGCCGACAGAAGAATATACCGGAAAGGTAAGTGTGGATAGTGGAACAGAGAATTCTTTGGAAAGAGAAAATACAGGCGATGTAACTGTAAAGTGTGGTAATGTCAAACTGAGGGAAGCGAGTTAATGGACAGAATGATACGTTTTGAAACTGTTCCAGCCGGTGAGGTAGGCTGAGAGTATGCATGGAGCGAGACTGTCAAGGATGGCTTCACTTGAGGCAACAGACAATGAATTGTGATCATACTGAAGATGGTTGGTGAATGGAGGGACTGGAGTCTGGTGTTGGTCTGATTCGGAGCGAATACTTGTTAAGAGGCTCGGAATGTAGGCAGCTCTGAGGAGGAACTGGTGCTGTGCTGAGATCAAGACGAGTATGCGAATGGGCTGTATGATCGTAAGGGAACGGGACTGGCCTTGTAGGTGACATTGACTGCAGTGGAATCGTCAGAATGAATTAGGATTGACCTACAGGACCATTTATGACCCCAGAGAATGGCGGCTATAATGATGGGGTACTGCAGGTAAAGAGCACAACACCGAAGCTGAATCGAGAAGTTTGAAGTCGGAGCCAATGCGCATGGCATAAGCGAGATGACCCATGAGGGCTGCTGTTGTGTGCATTCATCCACCAGCACGTAGTTTGAGAGGAGACTCGAGATGTGCTTGACCTTTTCCGGAGGCAAGGAGGTCTGAAAGGAAAAGGAGTTGAGGGTGATCCCCAAAAAAGAAAAGTAAGATGCCGGGCCACGAAGTCAGGCGACGGTCCCGGGAGCGGCATGCGAGACCCCGACAGCTGAGCAAAAGCGAAAGAAGGGTACAATAACAGCACCAAGTCAACATAGTGACCCGCCAAAACCAGGAGACAGGAGCCACCGGGATGCAGGGCAGAGACGGGCGGCTGGATGGGTGGCATGGCGGTAGCCAGCTGTGAGACCCAGGACAGCCAGAAGCAATTTGCACAAAAAAAAGGGGCAGAAGCAGGGAGAGGGGCAGAGAGGGAACAAGGAAGAAATAAGCCAGAACGAAAGGAGGAGAGGGCAGAAAAGCCAGAAAAGGCAGAAAGGGCTGGGGCCCCCGAAGAGGGCAGGAGGGGCACGGCTGTGGCCGCACCAGAACGCAAGAAGGAAAGGAAGAGGCTGCGGCGGAGCCGGCAGCCAAGAAAACACGAGCAATCGGAAGCCGAGAAGAAGCGAGAGTGGCCGTCGGCGGTGCCGGGACGGCCAGAGACGGAAGGGAGGAAAGGAAGAGGCCGCGGCGGAGCCGGCAGCCGAGGCAACGGGAGGAATCGGAAGCTGAGAAGAAGCGAGAGCGGCCGTCGGCGGTGCCGGGACGGCCAGAGACGGAAGGGAGGAAAGGAAGGAAGAAATGAGCAGAGAAGGCTCCGTGAAAGACTGAGCAGAGGCGGAAGCAACACGGTGGCGTGTGCCAGACGGGACAGGCAGAGGATAATTGTGGGAGGGTGCCCCAGGCGATGGCAGGGGAGAACGGTGGAGCCGGGGAGAAAGGCAGGGCTGGTACCTGTGGCAGCCCAGTCGGGCGTGTGGCTGAGGGATGTGCAGCGGAGAGTGCGAGCGACCGCCGTGACGGGGGCGTGAATAGACCGGGGAGAGCGACCGTTGAAGCGGCTGAGAGCTGGAGAGGCTGGCTCAACAGATGCACTGTGAATCGAGGCAGTGAGATCCAGAGTCCAGGAGACCGTGGTGGGAGACCGTGCCAAGGGTCGTGCATGGCAGACCGTGAGAGACTTCAGCGTGGAGGCGTGCCCTGGTTGGAGCAGGCAAAGGCCCAATAGGCTAGCAAGAGCCATCGCAGAACCGGTGGAGGGCCAGAGGAGACCAGCTGACAGAGGCGCCGCTGAGGCGGCGAGCGTGGCCAAAAGGCCGTCAGAGGGCCGGGGAGAGCGATGGAGCGAGCAGCCACCAGTCCTGGACTAAAGATGGCGGAGAGATGGCATGGGACCCAGATAGAATCGGGAAGGTGGTGATCTGAGGGCTGTGCCGGCCGTGTCCGTGGCAGAGGGCAGCATGTGGCCCAGTGTGAGAGAACGTGGTGAGAAGCTGAGCGGCGGTTGGAGTGGGCGGAGGCCGTGGGCGTGGTAGAGGGCAGCATGTGGCCCAGTGCGAGAGAACGTGGGGAGAAGCTGAGCGGCGGTTGGAGCGGGTGGAGGCCGTGGGCGTGGTAGAGGGCAGCACATTGCCCAGTGCGAGAGATCGTGGCGAGAAGCTGAGCAGCGGTTGGAGCGGGTGGAGGCCGTGGGCGTGGTAGAGGGCAGCACATTGCCCAGTGTGAGAGAACGTGGCGAGAAGCTGAGCAGCGGTTGGAGCGGGTGGAGGCCGTGTCCGTGGCGGAGGGCAGCACATTGCCCAGTGTGAGAGAACGTGGCGAGAAGCTGAGCAGCAGTTGGAGCGGGTGGAGGCTGTGTCTGAGGCGGAGGCCGTGTCCGTGGTAGAGGGCAGCACGTGGCCCAGTGTGAGAGAACGTGGTGAGAAGCTGAGCGGCGGTTGGAGTGGGCGGAGGCCATGGGCGTGGTAGAGGGCAGCATGTGGCCCAGTGCGAGAGAACGTGGGGAGAAGCTGAGCGGCGGTTGGAGCGGGTGGAGGCCGTGGGCGTGGTAGAGGGCAGCACATTGCCCAGTGTGAGAGAACGTGGCGAGAAGCTGAGCAGCGGTTGGAGGGGGCGGAGGCCGTGGCCATGGTAGAGGGCAGCACGTGGCCCAGTGCGAGGGAACGTGGCGAGAAGCAGAGCAGCGGTTGGAGCGGGCGGAGGCCGTGTCCGTGGTAGAGGGCAGCACGAGGCCCAGTGCGAGAGAACGTGGCGAGAAGCTGAGCAGCGGTTGGAGCGGGCGGAGGCCCTGATGGACTGATGAGAGCCACAGCTGAAGCGGCTATGGGCCGGACGAATGAACATAAGATACCAGACATCATTCCTTGTTGGTCTCCTCTCCACAGCCCCGTAACCGCGGCGCAGCTCTCACGTGACAAATGAACGAATGAAAGATCCGTATGAAAGATTATGAACGAACTAAAGTGCTTGCTCCTCCTCATCACACAGCCTGAGCAGCCTGACTGTCACAAAAGAACGATACCTGTGGACCGACACAGTTGGTTGAGTCATGAAGTAATCATTTCTGTTTCCTGTCGTCCTGCTGGCTGGCTGAGCTTACAGCTGCTGCCGTGTGGCGAGAGAGCGAAGTGCATGAAAATGAACGAATCGCTCACTGAGAGGACTCATTACTTCCGAGTCATATAAAAGATTAGTTCATATTGAACGAATCGTTCGTGAACGACACATCACCAGAGGACAGGTGAGGAACGGCTGTGGCGGCGCTTATACGTGTGGACGAGAGTAAGCAGCCGCGGTGTAACCAGTACCAGAAGAAAGGAAACGAGGCCGAGAAGAAGCGGAAGCGGTCGGACAGCGCCGGGACTGCAAGAGACGAACGAGAGGAAAAGAGAGAGAAGCGAGCCGAGAGACCTCCAGGACGGGCGGAGCAGGTGCGGGAGAGAACCCAGAGTGTTGCAGGCGGCAGAGGCGGGGCTGCGACGATGCGAGAAACCGGCCAGGAGGAAGCCGCCCGGAGGAGCAAGAAGTGCCGAAGACCTGGCACCGCTGGCGGGAACTGTTTGGGCAAGAGAAGGCGGCCGTGGGCAGGGAAGCTGGTCCGACTGCGGTGCGCCGCTCGAACGGCGTGGAGGCTGCAGGACAGCGGGTCCGAGGAGCGAGAAGAGCGGCGAAGCCGGCGGCCATGCCATGAGGCCCGACCGTGCGAGGAGGAGAGACGATCCGTGAACCGAAAGGTGAAGACACGAAATGCGTGGAGTACAGGCAGAGCGTCGGGCTGCGGTTGGAGCGCTGGGAAACTAGTCGTCCGAGGAGAGCAGCCGATCACAACGGTTGCAATGGACAATCAGCAGTGTGGGAACGAGGGCCACCGGCGGGCGAGGAAGATGATGAGAAGCAGCGAACGCAGCAATGGCTGCAACGTCGGTAGGTCGTCGAGAGAACGAGAAACTGAGTTGATGAGGTGAGCGAGTATTTAAGGCTGCTTGGTGATTAGTGAGATTGGAGGCAGGTGTGGTTGAGGCGTGGTCCTGCTCCTGAACCTGTGTTAATGAATTAACCTCATGTATGTGAAAATAATAAAATATTAAAAGGCCCCAGTGGATCCGCAGCGGACACTGTGAAAGAGGATAAATATGCCGAAATGATGGCATTCCTGGACCCTTACATTCAATCAAGAAGGTAATTAAATTATTAAATATTATAAATATTCATATTTCATTATATAAAATATATATATATTATATATATATAATATTATATATTATATATATATATATATTGCTCATAGTGAATATATGACAAAATGGATTGAATGTTTTGAGATTTCTAAAGGAATGATTACACTACATGTTATATTTAATATAAATTCATGAATTAAACATTGCTATACTGTTCAATTCTACGAGTAATCCAGACACCACTCCACAAGCAGAAGTGGGTCCTGCAATCCTAGAGGACCAAGAAGAGACAGCACCATCTCCGTCAGTGTCTGTTATTAACAAGTGGCGGTGCAGAAAGGCAAACTTATCAAAAACCTGGCATGTACGACGCAATGTCTCCTTCGAAGTTGCAATGAATGAAAAGTTTGCTGTTGTCGCTGTTTATCTACATCATTTACCGCGTGAAGTTGGAAAACTCGTGCATGCCCCTTTGCCTGCTGTGTGACTGAACGAAGAGGGCGCTGGCGGAGGCAGGCGGAGTATGTGTGCGAGGGTTGTTGCAGCCCGCTGGGAAAGATGGACTGGAGCAGATCGGAGTGGGGCGGAGCAGAGGCAGTGGACGGGAGGTGCAACAGCATGTGGCGTCCTGCACAACATCTGCATGGGTGCCGATGACATCATGGCCTCAGAGGATGGAGTGCAGGACGACATGCCGGAGGATGAGGAGGGGGAGAACGTTTTGGAGGCAGTCAGTGGTGCTCCCTGGCGGGATCAGCTGTCTGCCGAGGTGTCTGTCCTGGAGGAGGGTCTACCTGACCACGATTACCGTTAGATGGCAGGTACAGTCATTTTATAGCTATTCTCATTTAAGTGTTTTGAAAACAGTTTAAGTTAAGTAATTATTTTCTTCTGGAAAATGATTCGTTTATAGTAACACGACAGCCGTCGATGAGGGCAGCCCTGCAAACCCTGATGGACAGTGGAGAGGGGCATCCCCCACCCCCCAGATGATGTCCCACTCACAGCCAGAAGACTCCAAGGTCTTCAGTGTGGCTTCCCATCCGGTCCAGCAGCACCACCAGAGGCTCCTGCTCAGCCAAAAATGGATATATGTTCTTTGTAAATATTAATTTCTGCTTATCTTTAATATTTCTTATTTTCAAAATGTACTTGTAAATAGTTAAAAATGTTCAAATAGTTTTTTGTAAATAATTGTTTCTTGAAAAATAAATTGTCACTGAGAAGTTGTTCAAAGCTTACTTAAATTGTAAAGAAGTGATTAAACAAATAATGTCACAAGGTTAGAAGATTTTAAGAACACACTGACAATAACAACTTTATATAAATTTAATATAACAATTTACATAACAAGAACAGCAACACAGAACTTGAACATCCACAGAAAAAAACCCAGAAAAAAAATTAACGCCTGAGTCATTCTACGAAAGGGGTGCCATTTCCACTTGGCATTTTTCAAAATTTTCATTACAGGCAAACTTTTTTTCAAGACATACACACTATGAAAGACATTTTATACCTCTGAGAAAGCTTATTTTCCCACCTCAGGCATGAAATATTTCTTAATTTTACCCAATTTATTCAGACCTGGGAGTCTTTCTTGCATCACCCCGTCACGGACAATATGCACACAATATGACCAATAAAAAATTAAATCATTTTTAGGAATCTTAATTTTTCCTATCAGTAAGGCGTCCTGTATTAGTCATTAAAAGTAAAAAACATGATATCAAATTTGTTTTGGGTTTTGTTTAGAATCTTTCCCTTGAACTATGAAATTTGTGCACCAAGTGCTTCACTTTTTAAGCAAAATATTCTTTTCCACCTAAAATTGTCAATCAAAAAATGACACTTACTTTGCAGCCCACATAAAACAACATTACCCCACATTAATATTTTATGAATTTCGCTCCCTTCTCATAATTTTGAAAGAAAATTTACACAGTGATGGGGTGGTATCTAATGTGACGGGGTGGTATTTTTTCATGCTGGATATAAATGTGGACGTTACTTCATGATACAAGATGTATCAAATATGGCCTCATTATGAAAGCATAAGAAAGAAGAACCCATCCTTACCATTCAAAATGGCAAGAAAAGATGTTAACATACAACATAATCTCATTAGGAAATATAGTACTTAGTTTTCATAAAGGTACTCATTAATGAACAAAGAGGAACTTGAATACCAGCTAAAATAATCAAATTAACAATTCATTTATAAATAATACTGTACTTATAACTAGTGCTTCTATAAAACTGTAGTAAAAAACAGCATGTAATTTTCAAAAGTGAACATCTACTCTTTGAAAACTTTAAAAACGTGAACATATAAAACTGGAAAAGTGATAGAAATATTTGGTCATGGTATCAAAGTACCTCCATGCAGATTTTTTTTCTTGCAAGTTTGATCTGATCTACTCAAAATATTTCTGAGCATCACAGCAGTGACTGTGTCACTCGCTTCCATACATCCTTGTCGATTTCCATGTGACGGGATGTCACAGACTTTGGGGGCTGAATGATTTCCTTCACATCATCAAAGAAGTACCACAGGATTTCATCTTTTGCAGGCCAGCAGAACCTATTGGCACCAACTTTGTGCATGCATTTTATCTGGGCATGTGTTATATTGCAGCCTCGCAGCAAGTAGATATGAATGACTCATTCAAAGAAAATAAACACATAACAGCTGTTCTAGTGCAGTGACTGGACATGAACTGAAACAGTTTTTAATTATATATCAAATTTTTCTGCCATTGACCTTTGATTTTTTACATACTGTACCTTTAAAAACAGATGCCCTTAGCTTTTTATGCTAAAACTTGGTATTTTACCTTGTTATTGAGGCTCAAATTCATAAATTGTCAAACAAAAATGGGAAGCAGAACCACCTTGTCACACTAAAAAATGTGACAGGGTGGTAAATTCAAACCTAAAATGGCAAATAATTCACTATGTAGTTAGCTAGCTGACTCAGCATATTTGCTTTCAACTAGAAATATTATTTTCTTTCCATTAATATATAAATATTTTCTTTTGAAAAAGGTTATTCTAATATTTTTGTGTGACGGGGTGGTGTATTTAAGCATGACAAACTCCATATTACCTACAAAAACATCAAATAAACAGTGTAAGATAGTGTGGGAACTTGCCTGGCTTTGCACTTGGCTCCAACAGAGGCTCAAATGACGTCACGTCCTGTTTGTGATGCCATGTGAAATAGCAGTTTTTTATAGACAAAAAAAGTAAGTGTGACGGGGTGGTAAGTCAAACTGAGGGACACAAACAAATCATAACTTTTTAACTAAAAAGAATATTTGTATTTTCAATAAATATTGCTTATAGTGTCAAGAGTATCTATTTAATCCTAAAAATGATAAAACTTTGCTGGGTAAGAAAAAAAGTTTTGTTTGTATGTTACGTGCAAATCACTCGTTGGTCATAGCTGACGAGGCAAAAATGGCCCTGAGCACATAAAAAAATATCAAAAATTTTAAAATATTATTTTAAAATAGCATGGTTTCATATTAGGTGATTAAAAACACATATATTAACAACTTTAAACTGTCAAAATACAGATGGACACAATGGCCCTCATTTATCAAACGTTCGTACGACGAAAATCTGTGCGTACGACCATTTCCACGCAAGACTCGGCATTTATCAATTTGAACGTGAGCGTAGGATACGATCAAATCTCACGACAGCTCTGAGTTCGTGTACGCAAGTTTGAGTCAGTGAGGGTTTGCAGCAGCGCAGCAGAACATGAAAATATTTATTAACCAAACCGCAAACTGTCATTTAATCATAAGTATTCACATATCAGCACTAAGAATGAACCCATTTTTAAAGAAAAAGGAAAAAGGGAATGTAGAATGTATTCACAAAATTGCAAAAATAGCTGTGACTGGATTTAATTCCTCCATTTATCTCAACAAATTATCAAAATCATTAACATATAGTTCTAGGAGACAAGTGCTTTTCACTCTTTGTGCATCTCCTCACCCCGCTGGTAAAACTGCCACATAGGAGGAGGCATCAGTACGCACACACGCGCAGGTGCAGGTGGAGCGCTGCTTCAGGCTGCAGAAAGGCAGGTGGGTGTCGGACGGTCCGACTCGGACCCGGCGGGATGAAACGCTGCTTTAGACTCTGAGAAAATGTACAACACTCCTGTCCTGTGGAGTGCTGCACATCGCTCGGACCGCTGGAGAGTTTTGAAGATGCGGCGGGAGCCGCCCTGCAGCCCCCACTGGGCTAAATGGAGGAGACCGGAGCTGATCCGTCATTTCTAATAACTAATCTATACGTTAAAGTTGTATAAGTGCTCAGTCAGACTGTCCCTTAGTTTTGCAAATGCAAGTTTTTTCCGTCCCTGTCTGGTTCAGGCTCGGATCTGACCGGCATCCACCTGTCACCTGTTAGAGCGCATGTGGGGGGGGGGGTGCCGGTGAAACGTCTTTTGGTGGCAAGTTTCATATTGGACCACTTTTTCTTGACCCATTGGCTAAAGAATTGTGACGCTGCCATCGGATGTGGGCTATTATTAAATTTCATAACTAACAAAACGAATAAACCATATAAACCAGGCCTAGACTGAGACTTTTATTAATATCTCAGCCGGTCGTTCAACACCGGTAAGGCTGACTGATCCTCTTCCGTGCAGCGTTTCTCTGCACGACTCTGACTCCGGTTTTTAAGCTGCCAAACACCTCTTTAATCTTTCCCACCTCACAAATGAGGAATTCTGTCTTGATCCCCCCAAAAGTTTCTTTTTTGGCAGAATCTCTCCTCTCCACGGTTCAACCTCGCTGGGTGAAGCCTCATCATTATGCATGTTTAAGGGCGTAACCGTGGGCGTGACATTTAAATGACGATGGATTTCAGCTGTGGAATTTATCAAGACTCTTTTGTTCGTACGACGAGATTGGACCAATACGAACGTTTTAATAAATCACACGTGGGTCCAATCGTACGACCATTTTTACGATCAAATGTGCGATCATTTCTACGATCGTTTGATAAATGAGGGCCAATGTCTTTTTAATCTCATCAAATGTTGTGGACTCAAATGGCACCGGTTTCATAGAATGACTCGCCCGTCGACCATCCTCTCCAATAAAATGAAAGTCTTTCCATTCTTTCCCGACTCTCTCTTTCTCTCCTCTCCTCAGCCTCCCTCTGCCACCTCACATCCTCCTTGATAAATCCACCAGCTCATCATTTTGCCTTCTCCTCTTCTTCCTTTCCTTCTTTTCTCCTGGCCTCTCATCCTCATCATCATCCTCATCTTCCACCTCATGCTGCTCACCCTCTGCAGCACTTGGCCCTGGTGTGTCCTCAGGGATGGAGGCAATTAGGACAGGGGGGCAATAGAGGCCCTGGGTCCCAAAACCAGGGCCAGGTGGCAGCAGTGGGCTTGCCGCTCGCTCACTGCCCTGTCCCTGGATCTTTGCATTATACATATATATATATATACACACACATATGTGTGTGTGTTTTCCTGTATTATCCAAACCAGCACATACTTCATATTTCTTTTTCAAATTGTCCCACTTTTTTTGGCCTGTTGTGGCTCCACCTTCCCCTCCAGGCCCATTTGCTGCAGGATTGTTCTAAACAAGAGAGAAGCATGAGAAAAGATAAACACACAAGATCACTACCATCACAGATATGAGAGGATTCACAAAAAGTGGCATATGGGCATCATTTGATGGGATCCAAAGATTATATTTGTACTTTGGTGTTTGTACAGGATTTGTTTTAACTTGTGTGACTTTTACATACAAATGCAGCATGTATATGGAATTATGAGTTTTATAAGCACCTCCGTCTGCTCCCCAGAACAAAATGACATAAAGCATATTTTTGTTATGTCAACAGGCAAAATGGCTGTTCCATATAATAACGCTGATACTGCTCCTCAAGTGAACTATACTTTATACTAGGGATGCACCGATTGTGAAAGTCTGGGCCGATACCGATGCCGATGTTTAACATAACAACTTGGCCGATGGCCGACGTTTTCTATTTTTATTTATTACTTCCTTTGTGCCACAGAAATTTACAAGTCTTTCAGTTCTTCATCAGTCTATCCTTGAATGAGCACAAATTCAATCAGACCAATTTATGAAACAGAAACAACCTTTAATGTCACTTTGTGGTTGACATTAGTTATAACAGGCTCTTTTCTGAAAACTTTTCAAAAACCTGGGACTGATAATCACTAAAAAGAATGCTTCAGTATATTGCCCAACAAAATTGAGTGGTTTTAGCCTAATAAACAAAAACATACTCAATGAGAAGATTATTTTCATGGCCCAATAAAAAATATTTGTGGAGCATGTACTGCAAACTGCATAACGCTGATCTTTTTCTGAAAATATTGTCCCACGACTGACGCCATCTTGTACTGAGGAAAGTGCATGGATGCCTTCTACTAGTATCTCCCCCACCCGCCCAAAAAAGATGGGGAAAAAGAGTTTTGTGTGGGCACAGTGATGATGACACATGTAAATCATTATATATATATATATATATATATATATATGTATAGGCTATATAATAATCAGCCACTGCCATCGGTGAATGTCATTTTTATTGGCCGATGGCCGATGTCAGTTAACAAGGCAAACATCGGCCGATACCGATGTCCAGCCGATGCATCGGTGCATCCCTACTTTATACTATACTATACAGTAAATTAACAATACTTTGAGTATTCAATCAAAACGTTTACAGTATTCACAGCCCAGTACAGCTGGACTAAAGTTATTTAGCTGCATTCAGCTTTGACAGATGCGATCCCTTGGAATAAATGACAACAAATTTATCCGATTTGTGAGGGATACGGATCAGCACAGTTACAATAAGCTATACGTTAACATCCAAGCTTGTCAAATTTGAAAATGAAGGCTTTAAATTACACTTCATGTTCGTGTAGTGTAACAGAACCCCAGGATTCTCCGAAGTCGGGGGAAAGGAGGACACATTCGAAGGCCGCATTTGAAGGACCCTTTGATTTTTTTGCCAAATGGGACAGCCTTCGCTCAGCGTAAGCGGCCTTCAAATACACACTTTGAAGGATGCAGACTTCGAATTGGGACAGACCTATTCCTCATTATTAAAACACCTATCTGCAAGGACAGTATCACTGGGGAGTAGTTTTCGAAGGATACCACAATTATCAGTCACAAAGGGATCACTAGAGGACACATGGCATGCTGCATGTTGCTGAAATTAATCTCTTTCCTTCAGACTGCAGCCAACCATTCAGCGCCCCCTGTCACTTCAACAATTTACAATCCTTGATTTTTTTTTTTCCTTTCAAACCCGGGATCTTGGAAAACTGGAACGTGCCCTTTTTGTCTTTTTTTATCATCTTGATTGTGTGAAGACCTGGCACAGTCCTTCACTCAACATTATAATCCAGCATCTCCACTCACGACCAACGTAGCTCTCGCTACGCTGTGACGACAACTCCTCAAGCTCTACAACCTCGAATGGCTACAAAATGTAGGGAAACACTGTGACTTCCGCGGTGATTTTTTCCCCTCATTTACCAAACAAGAGTGCTGCGACACAAAGATGATACACCTGAGCCACATGATGCAGTAGCAGCGACCAAGCCACTCTTCTCTCTTTTTGCTTGCGACCAGGTCTGTGACTGCCAGAGCGCCTTCTCTGATTGGTGGATTGTGTATCTGTCGGATGCGAATATTAAGAAAATTGACCTCCGTTAGGAAAAATAATCGTCCCAGAATCGCAAGACAGAGTTTTGTCCCTGTCTTGACATTAATTTGATAAAAGCTATTGCAGTGCAAATCTTTTGGACGAAATATTCGGACATGGTGTGTAAAGGCCTTAAAGGGACTAGAGGCCCATGTCCAGCATCCGCCTGCGTGTTGTTTCTCTTGAAGCAGTAACTCCAGCCTCAGTCCATTCCTTATGAAGTCCTCCACACGTTTGAAAGGCCCTTTCCTGACCATCTTCTCCAGGCTGCTGTCAGCCCTCCTGCTTGTACACAGTTTTCTTCCACACTTCTTCCTTCCACTCAACTGTCCATTAATGTGCTTTGAGACAGCACTCTGAGAACAACCAGCTTCTTTTCTATCACTTTTTGTGTCTTTCCCACCTTGTGCAGGGAGTCAATGATGGTTTTCTGCACAATGGTCAGATCAGCATCTTCCCCATGATTGTGAATTCTTCTAAACCAAGACAGAGACTTTTTTAAAAGCTCAGGCCACTTTTGCCATCCATCACACTTTTGGATTACTTATCTGATTAGACTGTGACACTCTGAGCCTACATTGGAGCTTTTCATAGTATTCTAATTTTTTGAGTTTTTGATTAAGAGGTTTTCTGAAGCTGCAACTTCTAATCAGCAACATCCAAAGAAAAAAAAAGCTTGAAATATATTGATTCACATATTATTTGTCTATACAATATGTAAATTGCACCTTTTAAGTTGAATTACGGAAATACATGAATTTCTTCAGGATATTCTAATTTCTTGGGTAGTACCTGTATTCATTATTTTTGACCAAAGTGCCTGGTGTCGCAAATTTGCATTGAACCCAAATTTCTATCTATTTTATGTGCTGTGGTAAAATGAACAAACTCAACTTAATTTAAC
This sequence comes from Atherinomorus stipes, assembly GCA_023101725.1. Lineage (NCBI taxonomy): Eukaryota > Metazoa > Chordata > Actinopteri > Atheriniformes > Atherinidae > Atherinomorus > Atherinomorus stipes. The sequence goes on from JALJCO010004936.1 coordinate 126,350, forward strand.
ATCTGCTTAAAAGCAAACTCTCAAAAGAATTTATTTTTAATACATTTGCATATAAATTCAGGCGTTAAGGGCAGTGTACTGTACATGGGGCCATTCAGACCAGGTTATTCAGATACTGTAATGACAGACGGGTGTTTGCTGTTTATTACTTCTGCCAAGGAGGTAATGTTTTCAGTAGTGTTGGTTTGTCTGTCCGTCAGCAACTTTACAGAAAAAGTTCTGGACGGATTGACCTGAAATTTTCACCAGCCGTGTGCCTCAGTCCAAGGACGAACCCATTACATTTTGGTAGTGATCCGGATCACCTTCTGGATCCAGGAATTTGCGCTCTCCGGGTGCTTTTCTAGTTCTTTCTTTATTAGCTCATCTTTGTTTATTCTATCAGTCACATTAGCTTCAGACATCACTCAATCCACTGTAGTTATTTACCAGTGTTTAATTCCAGACCACAGGACCCACTGTTGTTCCTACTCCAACACACTTGATTCAGATTAATGAACTTCCTCATCAACTTATTTGCAAGCCTTAATGAGCCATTGATTTGATTCAGGTGTGTGAAAGCAGGGATTACCTGTAAGACATGCAGGGCCGTGGGCCCCGAGGCCCAGAGCTGAGAAACACTGATGTAGACTTTAACGTACATTGCCTGGCCAAAAAAAAGCCGCCACCAAAAAAAAAAAGGTCATTCACTCAAATACTTTGTTGGACCGCCTTTAGCTTTGATTACGGCACGCATTCACTGTGGCATTGTTTTGATAAGCTTCTGCAATGTCAAAAGATTTATTTCCATCCAGTGTTGCATTAATTTTTCACCAAGATCTTGCATTGATGATGGTAGAGTCTGACCGCTGCGCAAAGCCCTCTCTAGCACATCCCAAAGATTCTCAATGGGGTTGAGGTCTGGACTCTGTGGGGGCCAATCCATGTGTGAAAATGATGTGTCATGCTCCCTGAACCATCTTTCACAATTTGAGCCTGATGAATCCTGGCATTGTCATCTTGGAATATGCCTGTGCCACCAGGGAAGAAAAAGTCCATTGATGGAATAACCTGCTCATTCAGTATCCATACAGTAGGCACTAGGCATGATGCTGCATCACTTCACCTGCCTTTTGGGCCACATTTCTTCCTTGAAGATGATGGGTTCCCACTATCCTTCCAGTTTTTAATAATGTGTTGGACAGTTCTTAACCCAATTTTAGTAGTTTCTGCAATCGCTTTAGATGTTTTCTCTGCTTGACGCCAATGATTTGACCCTTCTCAAACAGACTAACATCTTTTCCACGACCACGGGATGTGTCTTTCAACATGGTTGTTTAGGAGATGAGAAGTCATTGCACCAGTGTGGGTTAAATAACTTGTTGCCAGCTGAAAGATAATCGCCCATGCAGTAATTATCCAATAGGAGGCTCGTACCTATTTGCTTAGTTAAATCCAGGTGGCGACTTTTTCTTGGGCCAGGCAGTGTATGTGCTGCATCAAAGGGCCTTCACGCATGCTCACATCTCCTCATGGCAATGCAAAGAACATTTAAAGCATGCTTGAAGTGTTGAAATTTAAACGTTATAGCAAAACCTAATTTAGAGAAAAGTCTGCGGAAGATAAATCAAACGCATTATTAATATCACACAGAACCACGTTCCAGCTCCAAACCCCTCGGAGAGCTTCTTTCTTCAGAGGAGCAGCAGGGGGGATGACTGCAGGGATGATTGCTGTGTGCAGCGAACATCATGGTGTTAAAGCATGTGAAAAGAGTTGGTTTCTGTCCTGGCACAGCGGGGGTGGGGAGAGATGAGTGGGATGCTCCAGGAACCCCCATAGAAATCATTCATTTGGCCATGTATCCGTCCCTGGTGGCGGCTTCCCTGTGGGGTGGGTACTGAGCTGAAGTCTCACTGCCTGCAGGACAACCTCCGCTGCTCAGGAGTCGGACATAAAAGGAGGCGAGAGGAGAATTCGCCTGCAACTTTATTCACACATGACTGAATGCATGACGAACCCAACACGAAGCTGATTAAAATGAACACAAAGTTTACCACAACTCATAAAATCCATTTATCTAGCAGGAAGGAGATTTCAGGTTGTACAGAATAGTGTTTGCTTCAACTTCTTATGTCTTTGAATTCATTTTACTCATCTATTAATCATAAACAGTGTTCTGTTCAAGCAGATTGTATTTACCGCAGTCTTAGAAACACAGAAACAGAAGCCATTTTCCCCTGCATCTGGAAGCTGGACCGTATTTTCTATTCAAAGGATAGATTTATGTCAATGAAGGCTGCTTTACTCTGCCCGTTGGGAACCGTTGCCGTCCATCGCTTCTGAGACATCCATTTTGGAAAGGAGAGCAAATATCAATACATGGCAGATGAGTCAGCAGAGATGGTCATGCTTCATCCGAAAAAATATGCAGAAAGAAGCTGGAGATGGAAACGAGGGAGGGGAGTGGGGGAAACGGGAGGGAGGGGAAACGTCTCTGAGGCCGAGGAGGCTGACAGAATCCAGGCTGACCTTTCAGCTTTTAAACGCGTAGAAAGATCAGCCACTTAATTCATTTGGTCTGCAGTAAACCGTGTATGGAAGCATGTCCATCTGCCCTCACAGCTGCATCCAGCAGCTCTGATCCCTCCTGAAACTCTTCCAAGTCGGCTGGAAATGCAATCCTATCTTTTGTTTTTGCATCTTTTGAGACAATGACTCCAAATGACCCCGACTGCGTGTTTTTATCTGAATCCTTTGACTGTAAATTGGATTAAGAGCTGCAGATGAAGTCATTGTAGTGGATGACTTTGACCTTTATGGGGATGTCGACGACAGCCTAAAGACTGTATTTACTCATTACACTCAATTAGCTTTTCTCCACATTTAATTAAACATCCCAACTTTCTTAATAACACCCTTAATCTTGTTCTGACCTGTGGCATAAACCAGAACGAACTGATAGTTTTCCCTCTCTTTAACCCTTAAAACTCCAGGCCATTTTTGCTATTTTTGATCTGACAAAAATGTGTTCCCTAAAGCAGCAAGTAGAAACTCAACCTTTTTACTCACAGTCAACATCAAGACATTTATTTTCAGAGAAGCCTCAGTTGTAAGACTATCAGAGTAAATGATGTAAAATTAATGTTTAAAGCTGTTAATGTTACTATTCACCTACTTAAACCTACTCAGCTAGATTTTGGCACCACTGTGTATCAAAAACATCTTCTTGGCTTTATTCCAGCCTTGGAGGACTATTATTTTTCTTTTTTTTCCAGACACACAGAACTTTCTGCTCACTTGTTGATCTTTGGCTGCTCTTGATTGGATGTTAATGTCAAACTAAGCTTGACAGGAAATCATGATTTAAGGTCTAAATAGAGGTCTCTTAGCAACATAATAGTGATAGTGATCTTTTATGATGAAAATGGGATAAATGATGGTGTTATCATTGTGAATTTACCAGATAGTCTCTGAATAAACACGGCATTAAGGGGCTGGATTGTAAACCTCCTGGATGGGATGTTAATGCTGGAAAGCTTCTGTAGATCACTTGAAAGGTAAACTATCCATCATAGTGTACCCTATAGTTGCACTACTGTTGCTGAGACACTGATATATAGTAAGTGATGGTGCTCGGAGGTGCCAGTGAACTAGCTCTGCATTGATGGACAAGGATCTTCCACGATAGTAAAGATCTCTGATACTGCTGTAAAGAATCACTTCCTGCATTATTTAGATAAATTCTTTGAGCCAATACGATGGAGGGCTGCTATCCAAACTTGTTGGAGATGCTTCTACTGAGCAACACTGCTGTCCCATTGAAAAGAAAGGTAATCAATCAGACAAGGATGCCTCACTGGTTTACACCCACCCTTCACTTCAGCACATCTACCTTCCAGTTCCAAGTTGGACCTCTTTTTCCTTAAGAACAGCTTTAGTTTAGTGTCATAGATTCAACAAGGTGTTAGAAACATTTCTCAGAGATTTGCTCCATATTGACATGACAGCATAGCTGCACATCATGATGAGAATCTACCGTTCCACCTCATCATGATGAGAATCTCCCATTCCACCACATGATGATGAGAATCTCCCGTTCCACCTCATCATGATGAGAATCTCCCGTTTCTCCACATGATGATGAGAATCTCCCATTCCACCACATGATGATGAGAATCTCCCGTTCCACCACATGATGATGAGAATCTCCCGTTCCACTGGATCATGATGAGAATCTCCCGTTCCACCTCATCATGATGAGAATCTCCCATTCCACCACATGATGATGAGAATCTCCCGTTCCACCTCATCATGATGAGAATCTCCCGTTTCTCCACATGATGATGAGAATCTCCCGTTCCACCACATGATGATGAGAATCTCCCATTCCACCACATGATGATGAGAATCTCCCGTTCCACCACATGATGATGAGAATCTCCCGTTCCACCGGATCATGATGAGAATCTCCCGTTCCACCTCATCATGATGAGAATCTCCCGTTCCACCTCATCATGATGAGAATCTCCCATTCCACCACATGATGATGAGAATCTCCCGTTCCACCTCATCATGATGAGAATCTTCCGTTCCACCACATGATGATGAGAATCTCCCGTTCCACCTCATCGTGATGAGAATCTCCCGTTCCACCTCATCATGATGAGAATCTCCCGTTCCACCTCATCGTGATGAGAATCTCCCGTTCCACCACATGATGATGAGAATCTCCCGTTCCACCGGATCATGATGAGAATCTCCCGTTCCACCACATGATGATGAGAATCTCCCATTCCACCACATGATGATGAGAATCTCCCGTTCCACCACATGATGATGAGAATCTCCCGTTCCACCACATGATGATGAGAATCTCCCGTTCCACCGGATCATGATGAGAAATCTCCCGTTCCACCTCATCATGATGAGAATCTCCCGTTCCACCTCATCATGATGAGAATCTCCCATTCCACCACATGATGATGAGAATCTCCCGTTCCACCTCATCATGATGAGAATCTCCCGTTTCTCCACATGATGATGAGAATCTCCCGTTCCACCACATGATGATGAGAATCTCCCATTCCACCACATGATGATGAGAATCTCCCGTTCCACCACATGATGATGAGAATCTCCCATTCCACCACATCATGATGAGAATCTCCTGTTCCACCTCATCATGATGAGAATCTCCCCGTTCCACCTCATCATGATGAGAATCTCCCATTCCACCACATGATGATGGGAATCTCCCGTTCCACCTCATCATGATGAGAATCTCCCGTTCCACCTCATCGTGATGAGAATCTCCCGTTCCACCACATGATGATGAGAATCTCCCGTTCCACCTCATCATGATGAGAATCTCCCGTTCCACCACATGATGATGAGAATCTCCCGTTCCACCACATGATGATGAGAATCTCCCGTTCCACCTCATCATGATGAGAATCTCCCGTTCCACCTCTTCGTGATGAGAATCTCCCGTTTCACCACATCATGATGAGAATCTCCCGTTTCACCACATCATGATGAGAATCTCCTGTTCCACCTCATCATGATGAGAATCTCCCGTTCCACCACATCATGATGAGAATCTCCCGTTCCACCTCATCGTGATGAGAATCTCCCGTTCCACCTCATCGTGATGAGAATCTCCCGTTCCACCACATGATGATGAGAATCTCCCGTTCCACCACATGATGATGAGAATCTCCCGTTCCACCTCATCGTGATGAGAATCTCCCGTTTCACCACATCATGATGAGAATCTCCCGTTCCACCTCATCGTGATGAGAATCTCCTGTTCCACCACATCATGATGAGAATCTCCCGTTTCACCACATCATGATGAGAATCTCCCGTTCCACCACATCATGATGAGAATCTCCCGTTCCACCACAACATGATGAGAATCTCCCGTTTCACCACATCATGATGAGAATCTCCCGTTTCACCACATCATGATGAGAATCTCCCGTTCCACCTCATCATGATGAGAAACTCCCGTTCCACCTCATCATGATGAGAAACTCCCGTTCCACCTCATTATGATGAGAAACTCCCGTTTAACAACATGATGATGAGAATCTCCCGTTCCACTAGGGCTGGGCGATATATCGATATTAAAAATATATCGATATAAATTTTAATAAGATATGGAATTGGACCATATCGCATATATCGATATACGTAGTTCAGACTGCGTTGTGATCCTTGCTCCAGGCAAGCTGCTGACTGGGAACTCTCTGCACTGCTCCCTCAGCCCCGCCCGTCCTGTTTCACATATAGAGGGGGGAGGGGCTGGAGCAGGCCGAGCGAGCACACCTCGACGACACTGTTGAGCAAACATGGATGAAGCGACAACGTCTGTGGCGTGTGCGGAGGAGGAACTGGTCGGTAAAAGGAAAAGTTTTGGCTCCGTAATTTGGAGATGGTTTGGATTCAAAGTATCAGATGAGCAACAGAACAACATTATATGTAGGGAGTGCCATAAACAAGTTATAGCCAGAGGTGGAAGCACTACAAATCTTTTTCACCACCTAAAACAGTGGCACAAACTGCAGTACGAAGAGTGTGTGAAACTTCGGGCTGCAGAGGCTCCAGCTACAAACAAACAGCCCGCAAAAGCTCCAGCCCCGAAACAAAGCTCACTACAGGCTTCATTTTCCCGCAGTGTACCGTATGAGAAGAAAAGTGACAAGTGGTGTACTATAACTAAAGCGGTCACTTATCACATTGCTAAAGATATGGTACCGGTTGCAACCGTGGAGCAAGTCGGATTCAAAAAGCTACTGAAAACCATGGACCCGCGGTATGAGCTCCCCAGTCGCAACTACTTTGCACGGGAAGCACTGCCACAAATGTACACCGAAGTCAGGCAGAGTCCTGCTGACCGGCTCGCTAAAGTGCAACATTTTGCTTTGACCAGTGACATGTGGTCGAGCTGGACGTGTGAGCCTTACATGAGCGTGACAGTTCACTTCATTCAAGACTGGGAGATAAAAACTTTGTGTCTCCAAACAAGCTATTTCCCCCAGGATCACACCGGTGAGCATATAGCCGAGGCGCTACAGGACGTAATTGCAAGCTGGAAACTCCAAGAAAAGCATCTGGTTGCTATAACAACCGATAACGGAAGCAACGTCGTCAAAGCAGTTGAGCTGAACAAGTGGCTCAGGATGCAGTGCTTCGGTCACAGACTGCACTTGGCTATTGGTAAGTGTTGTGTTCAGAAAAATTTTACTTTAAATGAAAGCATATTAAACTGTTAGTCATGCCCCCAATTTTCCTTTGTGTGTCTGCCTGTAACTTTGTGTTTTATGCTGCTGTCTGTCTCCGTTGAAAAACTGATTGGAGGTTTAATAAATCAATAAAACACCAAACTTTCAGTGCTAAAACTAGACCATATTTATCAGATTATTGGATAGGAATTAGTGATGCATTGATGTGTTCCCAACTTTAATGTTACAGCTGGAAAAGGTGAGGTAATTATGACTAATGCTGGTTAGCTGTTGATATTTTCAAGGCAACATTTATCCATTATGATAGATTAGTTAAAAACTCATGCTGACACATGGGCCTAAACATTGTGAATTTTTTAGTAGGGAAGAATATGAGTTGGCTTTATTTTTTTTTTCTTTTTAAAAAGGAAAAAAAAACAGCAGAACAACAAAAATTACATGAATGTATGGTATAGTCATGTATAGATTATACAAAAATAATATAAAAATCCCTTACAGGATAAAAAATACATTTTATGTAGTTTTGATTACTACTGGTGTTGTTTCGTAGTTGTTTTTTAATCAAGAGAACAAATTTTAATGTAGAATATTTCTAAAGCTTGATTTTGGAAAGCACTTGGTTATGAGTGTGTTGAAGTGAAACTAGAGTCAACTTTCTTGCATCAGCCCATTTGATTAGTAGTGTGTTATGATTCTTTCTGACAGGACATGGCATGAATGACAGGCGCATCACTCGGGCCATTTCTCTCTGCAAGAAGATTGTAAGCTGTTTTTCGTACAGCTGGAAAAAAAGGAGACATCTTGCCGAAGTCCAGATTCAGCTGGGTCTGCCAAGTCGCCAACTCATAACAGAGTCTGCTACACGCTGGGGATCGAGGCAGCAAATGGTGGACAGAATACTTGAGCAGGAAGGAGCACTGGCCAAAGTCCTGTCTAGTGACAAGAACACCAGGCACCTTGTCCTTACCTGGCAGGACTTGGAGGTCCTAGAAGCAGTTCAGAAGGTCCTGAAACCTCTCCAGGACTTTACTGATGCTTTATCAGGAGAGGAGTACGTCACTCTGTCATATGCCAAACCTGTGCTGCACCTTTTTAATGAAAGTCTTCTGGCATGTAAAGAGGGTGATAGCGAGCTTTGCAAATCCATCAAGTCCAGCATTGTTGAGTACCTAAACAACAAGTATTCTGAGCCAGCCACAAGTGAGTTATTAGAGATGGCTTCATTTGTGGATCCACGGTTCAGGACCACCTACATCACATGAACTGATTAATCCAGGTGTGTCTGGCCATTTGCTGAGATCAGACACACCTGGATTAATCAGTTCATCCAATCATGAAAGACAGGAAACAAAGGTGTAGTACTAAGTTCAGGAAGTACTGGAACTGTGCATAAAGCCCATTGAATGCTGAAAGGATAAAAGCCGGTGTGCGGACAACAGCGGGGGAAGAGCTGAGGAAGGAGTGAGGAGGACTGGGTCCAGGAGGCGCAGCCGGGGGAGGACATGAGTCCCCCGGCTGGGGGGCTCGAGGCAGCGGTTCGGCAGCGGTGGTGATGGTGATGGCGACGGCGACGTGGAAGAGTGGCCCGGGAGTCGGAGGGCGGCCGCGGAGCCTACTGAGGAGGGCCTACGGCCAGAGGCGCGGCCGCCCGGGACTCCAACGCTGCTCTGTGGCCCGGGCAGTCACTCCTCCGGGCGGCCGCGCCTCTGGCCGTAGGCCCTCCTCAGTAGGCTCTGCGGCCGCCCGGAGGAGTGACTGCCCGGGCCACAGAGCAGCGTTGGAGTCCCGGGGGAGCCTATGGCCAGGAGGGCGGCTGCCAGGAGGAGCAGCCGCCATGGACCCGGGACAAAGCCGAGAGAGACGCCGAGATAGACGCTGAGAGAGACGCCGGCCACTGCCAGCCCTGCAAGCCCCATTTAGCCCCTTTTAGCCCTTTCCTTTTATAACTTTTTAGTTTGGACTTTTAGGATTATTTTAGTACTTTTTAGTTTAGTAGTTTTATTTGTTTTATTTCTTTAATAAAGCTTTTATTTCTTTTAACCACCACCTGCTGGCAAGGCCTGTCTTTCTTTCCCCTCCTCCTGCAGTCGCCGGTATCGATAAAGGACCACCCCCGTGACACAGTCAGCAAGTGTGGACAGTGAAACTGATCCCCTCAAGTGGTGGAAGGATCATGAAGTTATCTTTCCATCTCTGAGCCACCTGGCAAAAAAGTATCTTGTGGTACCAGCTACCAGTTCACCGTCCGAAAGGGTTTTCAGCTGCAGTGGCAACATTGTGACCTGCCACAGAGCATCACTCAAGCCGGATGCAGTTGACAGGCTGGTGTTTCTTGCACAAAATCTTTAAAGGACACACTTGTCTGTCTCCTAATGTTTACTGAGTTCAGAAACTGTTCATGTGTTGTAAAACTTGAGACTGTTAAAAAGATAAGAAAGATGTAAGAAACTGAGTTAACAAAAAGGTAATCTCAGAATGTTTAAAAATGTTGTTAAACTGAGCACTTTATTTTGTTCTTTATATTTAAATGCTGCCCTTTCTGGGGTTTGTCATATTTAAATTTGTTTTGTTCATCGTATGTAACTGTGAATTTTTTATACAGTATTTATGTTTACATTTTATTGTTTTTTGAACGATTGAGCTTTATTTTATCCAGCCGGTTTAAATAAAACTACTTGTGATGGCGCATTTGGCTTTGACTGTGACTAAACATTTACTCTCACTTTGCAATAAAAATATCGGGATATATATCGTATATCAATATTCAGCCTAAATATATCGGGATATGACTTTTGTTCCATATCGCCCAGCCCTACGTTCCACCTCATCATGATGAGAATCTCCCGTTCCACCGGATCCCCATCATGATGAGAATCTCCCGTTCCACCTCATCATGATGAGAATCTCCCGTTTAACAACATGATGATGAGAATCTCCCGTTCCACCACATGATGATGAGAATCTCCCGTTCCACCTCATCATGATGAGAATCTCCCGTTTAACAACATCATGATGAGAATCTCCCGTTCCACCTCATCATGATGAGAATCTCCCGTTCCACAACATCATGATGAGAATCTCCCGTTCCACCTCATCATGATGAGAATCTCCCGTTTAACAACATCATGATGAGAATCTCCCGTTCCACCGGATCATGATGAGAATCTCCCGTTCCACCTCATCATGATGAGAATCTCCCGTTTAACAACATGATGATGAGAATCTCCCGTTCCACCACATGATGATGAGAATCTCCCGTTCCACAACATCATGATGAGAATCTCCCGTTCCACCACATCATGATGAGAATCTCCCGTTTAACAACATCATGATGAGAATCTCTCCCGTTCCACCACATCATGATGAGAATCTCCCGTTCCACCACATCCCAAAGTCTTTGGGTTGAGGTTTGGTGACTTTGAAAGCGTAATTCAGTGTCTCAGCCTCTTCATTCACCCAGACTGACTTTCATTATTACATTGATTTATTAGAAATTAAAAAATGAACACATACAAAAAAGACCTTTTCAATCTAGAATTATCAAGGACCCTCACCCTGCAGTGGGCCATGGGTAAACAGTACCATTTACACCCCCCTTATCCCCGCTCATTGCTAAAGTTATGGATAGTATGGCCTCCTCCTTATGACTCTTCCATCTGTATCATATCCTCTGCTGTTTTTAACCAGTTTGAGCTAGTCAGTCATCTTTGCAAGAAGTAATTAGCCATATGACGCCTACTGAGTTTCCCATTGATCTAATGAGGAGTGTGACAGAAGCAATAGGATGTCAGAAAAAGGTTTCACTCTAGCAGATTTCACAGTTCTCTGGGAAAAAACACCCTCAGTTTCAGAAAAGACACCTGCAACTTGCCCTTCCTCTACTTCCACTCAGCTCTGCTGCATCCACGCTTGACAGTGCACATTCCTTCATTTAACCAGGACTCTGGTAGTGATTGGAAATATTTGTTTTTAGGATAACAACAGGATCTAATACTGTTAGTCAAGTTGAATAAAAGCAAAAAGATAATTCCTCTCCATCTGGATCAAAACAGAGATTTAGTAGGGCTTTTTGCTAAGTCAAAGGAGGAACTGAGTAGCAGTGAAAGAGATAAAAAATAATAAGTCAGTATTACTGCAGAGTACAATGATTACTACAAAATCAACTGCAAGGAATCAACATTTAACCTTGAAATGAACTAAGTACATTAAAGTTTAATTGTCATAAAAGATCAAACGTTTGGATTTCAAACATAAATGTTAAAGATGCCATGACAATGACTTTTACTTTTCTGGGGTTTGGGCGGTAAAATATGGTCTGTTATGCACTGATGAGACCATGTGAATGTTGAGTGAGTATAAAGTTCCTGTTCATAGACGGCCAGCTTCGGGTCTTTGTTAAAAAATGGTCGAATTAGACAGAATCCGTTATCTTTCTACATAATTCATATTTTCCAATTAGAGCACCCCCCAACACACACACACACGCGCACACACGCCCCCTCCCATCTGATGCACCCTGTGAGCCAAGCTAGTCAGCTTTCCTAAACATGGGTGAATAATACAGATTGGGTTTTCAAACAAATGGATTATTTTCTAAATGCTGTCTTGGCTTATAAACACAGTTCACTGTCTGAAGTATCCATAATGCTAACATATAGCCTCTTAACAAAGACTTGCAGGTTAACCTATAAGGTTTTAGCCAAATAAGTTTGAAGCCAATCAGAAATTAAGTCAACTCTGTCTCCGGGCAGATAAATTAAATCATTACCACACTCAACCTTTTTACTGAGGAGGTAAATCTGGCATGCCAAAACAACCCCATCCCTGAAAAAATGACATTATTTGTCTTTGGAGAATTGACATATGCAGCAATATCAACTACTTGAAATAGGTTATACCGCTATGTCATCAATCCTTTAAATAATAATAAACTTAAGATTTCTGCAGTTCTTTCACTTTTCAGGTGTCATTTACAACATTTTCAACTTCTGCTATTTCATTTCTTATCATGAATATAGTATACAGATAGCGTTGAGCCTCATTTACAGACGGGGACTTCTGATCATCCTCTGCACCTTTAACGTGGAGTTCTGTTTTTAGCTTACATAGAAAGATGTTGCAGTACCACCAGACGCTATCAGGTCAATGTCAACGAAGTATGGGAGTGCATGCACCTTACATCTGGCAACATTTGCCCCAGACATACTTATGTACTTGAAAGTTTACATACCGTCCCATTAGACAAAAGACTAAATTTGCTATAGTAATTAAAAAACAAGAAACTGAGAAAAAAAATAATTAAAACAATTCTAAATGATAATTTAGTGAAATAAAATATTGATATTGAATTTTGGTTTAAAAAATAATTCAAACAAACTTACCAAACTGTCCCAGACAAATAAACGCTTATGAAAAGCTGACCAGTATACCTCCTTCTGATTGGACGTTACAGAAAACACTTTATTACAATGATCGCCTCAAAGAGTTGCTCAGTAAAATGGTAGTTCAGGTAGTCCATTAATGTCTGTTTAATTTTTGTTTGTTTTCAATATTTCTGTTGAAACACAATTCAAAATCAATGTCATGATTTTCATAAAGATTTTGTTTATTATTACTTTTTTTGTCAATTTCAACTTATTTCACTGACAGCTGATTTTTCTTCTGTCTTTACTGGGAGGGGATGGAAACTTCCAAGCACAACTGTATGAAGATAACAGAAGCACAAATGAGGTTTAAACTACAGAGTGGCATTGTAACAGTAAACAGAAAACCTGAACCCAAGCGTTTCCTTACCTTCCAGCCATCATGGACCCAGTTTCCACTGGGTCTGGGTCGGGTCGGGTTGGGCCAGGCTTGATTAGATGGGTTTTGGTACATATGTGTTGATTGTGTCCCCAAAGCAAACTGTACCCTTGCCTGGAGGCGGAGAGTTAACCGGATAGCGCTGCTACGTAATTGCGTGACATCATCACCGTGCAACGCCTTTTAACTTCCACTTGTCGCCAGAGGTGACGAACTTCTGGAAAAAAAGCTGTGAGCTCATGTGTGAGTCAAGGTGAGCGAATACTTTTGGCAATATAGTGTATCAGATTATACATTGTGGGTTTAATGTGACTTAACTGGACATTTTTGTCCTAAAAAGTGAGGATATTATCAGTGATGAGGAAGGAAAGTGCCACTTAGAGGGTTAAAATCATTCAAATATTTGGTAGTTCTTAGCAGGAATTAAGTTTTCCCAAGAGATTGATATGAAAAAAAAATTGATTCTGTAAAGTTGTGTCAGTTTTCTGGAGGTGGGCATCTTATTTGTAATGACTAAAGTAGATTGTTTTTTTCATGCATGTGCTGAAACTGAAGAGCAGCGGTGCATCTGCAGCCAGCCTGCTGGTCCACAGCTGCACGGCAGTTCAGGCTCTGAACACCTGAGCTGTGCAGGTGATGAAAACAAGCCTGCACTGTTTATTTGTGTGATGTGATAAAGCAGGAGTGAGGGCAGTTGTGATATTTACTGAAATGAAATGAGGCCATCTTCGGGCTTTGGTCCCAGAGTGAAAGAAAAAATGTTGCCGCAGGGCTTTTATTTGATTTAGAGGACTTTATGGCCACATATAAACTGATCAGTTGGCTCCAACTCTCTGCCCTTTTCCAGCTTTATGAAACCTACATCTGCCCTCTTACTTCTCCTCATTTACTCTCCTGTTGTTTTCTCTCTTTTATCTTATCTGTGGGATTCTCACTTCATTTCAGAGGGAACCACTAAAGTTTCTGTGAGGAAGACGAGGAGAGGCGGAGTGGAGGTGGAATTCATTCACCAAACTGTGTCTCACTGGGGGAACCTAAACCAAATACCGCAATATGTCCTGCAAATGTATTTGATTTCATAGTTAAACGTGAAAATGTAAACAAGATCTCTAAAATCAGAATTAAGGCAGGATGATCAATTAATTCAATAGGTAGCTTTTTTTCTTTCTTTTTTCCATTTTTCATTCCCTGACAAGAACAAGAGTTGCTACTGTGTCGAGCTGCATGATGGACCTCTGTGTCTGCTGCTCTCTTTCCTCTCCATCATCTGTTCATCCCTTCCACTGGTTTTGTGTAATTCAAATATTAAAGTATTTTAGCAACACAAGATATAAAACAGTCATGAACAACTGGACTTTAACAACTGAACAGCTAGCGACCTGGAGGTGAACAAAACCATCAATAAATATCATAAAACTGTTATCTACTGTATATTTGAACTAAAGCAGCATTTAGAAACCAAACATCCAACACTCATCAGAAAGCCGGTGGATGTTAACATGCAATTAAAAAAAAAGAAAAAAAGTAAGAAAATGAGCCACAGATGCAGAAAATATTCTTCTCCAGCAGATCTTAAAAATAGTATAGAAAAATTGCCTAATTAAATGCTCTGCATTCTAGTATCTAAATAAAAATAAATGTATTTATAGTTTATTTACTTGGAACCATTTATGTTTAATGTATTTTATCAGTGAAACATTTCATTGATCAGATTTCTATTTCTTAACCTTTTTCCATTTTTCCATGTTTGTTTTCATGTGTTTAGTCTTGTTTCCCACTGCAGCCACCACAACTGAAGAATTGTCTCTCTTTTTCTTAAAAAAAAAAACAACTTCTGATGTCCATTATCTGTTGGGATGCTCGAAATAATACCTGACTTTAGATTAAACGCTGCGCTGTCGGCTAATTAACACGGAGGAATCCCCGCTTCCATACAACTCCTCCTGCGTTGCATTCACTGAAGCCAGGAAATTACAAAGCTGCCTTTTAATATCAGAGGGCGGCTGTAATGTAAACTTCTTCCTTCTACTGTATGGTGAAAAAACATTTGGGGCTTGATGAGAAATGTGCGGGGCTTGACCTGGGAATGCCCAGGCCAGGCGACGCCACTGCTCTAGTCGCTTTTAAAAAGAAAAAAGTTGCTAGAGAGGTGACGACAAATGTACAAAGTCAAGAAGTTAGCAACACTGACTACATTTACATGCCATCAGAATTTGGGTTGCGGTCAATATTCCTGTTTCTAAAAGATTTGGAATAACCCGTTTACATGTGTGAGCAGACAGCGTTACTCCTGTATACATAATAACTGCAATCAACTGGAATATCCCGACCCAAACCACGATGCACGGAGAACGTCATGATGATGGTGGATAAAGAACCATCCGGAGCCACTGCGATAAAGCCGGCCAAGTTTCAGAACTACAGCTGAAATAACGCCAGTTGGCTTGACAGCAGATCTGTGAAAGACGGCTGCTTGTCAGCAGTCTTTTGCTGGTGCTGCTGTGCTGGTACTGACCCACCAGCAGTACTTGACACTACTGTGGGTCATAGAAGGAGAGAACGTGTGGTGGTGATGGGGAAGGGAGCTGTGCGTCATCCACATCCCGTTTCCACCAGAGCCCCCCGGACACTTTGGATGAAGGTCTCAGTCTGGACTAGTGGGAACGGTTGTATTGATGAAGTTCACTGACTCCAGCTGGTGTGACAGTTTTCCTATGTCTTCATCAAACTTTTCCAGATGAGTGATGGATGTAACTTTTTGCACACCACTTCCTCTTGGAATGCGTGTTGCCATGGTGATATATAAAATGGCAAGCTGTGCAGAGTACCATCTGATCGCTTGTACATATACTCCTTGTAGTACTCAAAAGACCAGGAATCCTTGCAGATAGAACATGCGCAGAACACAGTTTAATATTCCTTTAAATGGACTATTAATGGAATACACATGTTAGAATCTGATAGGCTACCATCATCATGTGATACAGAAGCTAAAATCTAGTAGGCTACCACCATCATGTGATACAGAGGCTAGAATCTGATAGGCTACCACCATCATGTGATACAGAGGCTAGAATCTGATAGGCTACCACCATCATGTGATACAGAGGCTAGAATCTGATAGGCTACCACCATCATGTGATACAGAGGCTAGAATCTGATAGGCTACCACTATCATGTGATACAGAGGCTGGAGTCTGGCCACTTTCACATCATTTTATTGCCTAAAACTGTTTGAAGTGAAAACAAATTGAATGTTTTGAATTTGTACTGTGGTATTGCAATACTCAAAAAAGTTTTGATTCCGATATTTTGTTTGGCTGGTGTCAAAGTCTTGACTCCATGAAATACACCTAAATATGTGAAATATGCTTCTATTTGTGTGTGACTCAGAGTCACACACAAATGTTCTGGACTTCTTATTTGGGACATTAGCTAATCACCACAGCTGGAATTTTAAAGTCAGGAGAGATGTTACTGCTGCTTTTTCACAGACCTCAAACGAGACTCATCTGTCCAGTAGAGGTAAACCAGAATGCGGTATTCGGACACAGGCTGCCCACAGCAAAAGAGAAGGCTCGGCTGAGCGAGAAAATGTGTTTAGTAGTTGTGTGTTTAGCCCAACAGGTCGAGCAGCCACCCCACCTCCTACCTTAATCTGTCTTTACCGCTGGCCCAGATTTGATTCCCGCCCTCGGACTCTTTGCTGCTTGTCACCCCCCACGTTTTTACATCTATTTTGAATTTACTCAAATGCAAATGAAAATACTCCCCCCCACCCACCCACCCCAAACAAATACAAATACAGATACAAATACTGGCTGCTTTGCACACCCCTACTATCCAGAGATGAGTGTTGATACTAGCAGACTATTCAACCCACCTATCTTCGTTCATTCATGTGCATTTAGCTTGGCTGTCAGTAATTTGCCCCGCAGCTCGGAGCGGCCCTGTCTTTGCCCATTTTAGTATTTTCGGGGAGTGACGACACACGCAACACGGCAAGATGGCGACAGTGGGAAATGTCCAACTGGCTTCACTTTCAGCTCTTCAGACATGACCGGATACTACATCCATTATTTTTACAGCCTGAGGACATGCCTCAGTAGGCTGGGAGCTTTAACCTGTCCAACGGTATCAGTTGCAGGGAGATGGGATAGTTTCTGTGTGCAGTAACACCTAAACTGTGATAAGAAGGTGAGAATCAAAATGGCTAAAGCACAGAACATTATAGGACTTCCTGAACAGCAAAAAGTCAGTTTGAAGTGAGCCCATTAACTTCCCCTCACAGAGCGCTGCCTGCTAGATAATTAGTAAACGGTCCACTTGATGAGAGAAGCTAACCTTTACTGCAGGGCATAATCAAAGCCCGTACACTAAGTCATTAGCTTTCTTTGACTAATAACTTCGATTTCTCTGAAACACATGCACACATTTGACTGAAAATCAAAAACAGGCTGTTAAAATGAGCAGAGGTGATTATCTGTAACCCAACCAGCAAGCATAACATTATTTTTAAGGACATTCGTCCCATAAAGAGAGCTGAGGTTCAGGCATGCGAGGCAGATACCAAAAGGCTGATAATGAAATTGATTGTGGGGTAATCATGGGTGAAGGTGGTTTTGGCTGCAGATGTGCAACAGGACTAATAGGCTTTGACTTTAAAAGGTACTGGGATTACCTTTGTTTGATCTGAAATGACTGCTATTTAACCCTCCTTACCTTCAGCACGTCAGCGTTATCACCACAGAAGGCTGAGGAAGGAACATTCAGCCATGTTGGAGGCATGAAACGAATAATGTAGCTGAGGAAGATTGTCATGACTTCCCGACATGACTGAGTCAATGTAGGGAAACTACACTGGATGCCTGATGAGACCGACTTTGCCATCACTCCCATGTGGGTGCTCGGGCCCCGAAGCACCCACAGAATTGGCACCTATGTCTGTCACAATGCGGTTCTGAGAGTACGTCTGGGTCTGGCTGGTACTTGAGTCCTGCCGTTGGAGGTTAGACAGTTGCAGAGTGGACGGGGTGAAACACTGAAACCACTCTGGAATGACATCTCACTGTTATTGATGGTCATTGTAGGTAATTTCATTGCTCGATGTACACCTCATGGTCACTGTAAAAAAAAAAAAAAATCATCTTACAAATTTATGACATTGTGTAATTGTAATATTTTTTGCCATAAAAATAGCTCTTATGGTCTTCTTACACATTCATACACCAGCGATGGCACTATGTTGGTAGCGAAAGGTAACTATTCAATATAGACTAAGTTTTGTCCCTTTTTCAATGGTGAAGATTCATCTGCACAATTATTGTTAATTAATTAATTAATTAATTAATCAGTTATCATTATTATTATTATCATTGCATTCCAGTGACAGTGTCAATGCTTTTAGCAGGGCACCGCAGGGAATTGAACCCCGTCCCACTGCTAAGAGTACCATACCAGTGCCTTTGCTTTTTTAATTTTATAACTTTTTTTTTCATAAAAAAAATAAAAATGATAATGATAATAACAATAATGATAACAATATGATAATTATTATAATAACAATAGTAATAAAAATAATTTAAACTTCAACTTATGTCTTAAACTGAAAAAAAAAAAAAAAACTATTTTCAGCCAGAGTAATGGCAGTAGATGATGTGTCCAGTCAGGGTCTGTGAGGACACCAGGAGTTTTTTACAGAGACGTTTGCTTCAGAGTCTCTATGATGGCGGCACGAATGCTGCTTGTAAAGACACGGTTGCCTTTTCTAGCCCTCATACCTCCCTAAGAAAAAGATACGTTTAGCTTCTTAAGGGCACACACTGGCCAATGTCCAATAATGGCCTGTAAATATTATCTAAAAATGAAAAGTTGCCATTTTCTTTCATGGCTGTCATCACAGACTTCTGGCCTAACAATCAATATCAAAAAATCAATGAGTTATAAAATTTTAACCCTTTAAATTCCACGTTGCATACACGCTGCTCAAACTTCCAAAAACTGAAAATGGGGTTAAATCTGATTAATGCAAAAAAAAAAAAAAAAAAAAAAAAAAAAAAATTGTGCAGGATTATCAGAGCCCTGGAGTACTTAAAAAAGGTATAAAATGTTTTTTGATGCATCTTTACTTTTTGTATTACAGTGTTTTTTTTTTTTTTTTTTTTTTTTAAAGTTACGTTAAGCTTCTTAGGGGCACGGACTGGCCAATGGCCTGTAAATACTGTCTAAAAATTAAAAGTTGAATTTTTTTTTCATGGCTGTCATCACTGACTTCTGGGCTAACCATCAATACCAAAAAAAAAAAAAAATCAATGAGTTTCAAAATTTTAACCCTTTAAGTTCCAGTTTGTACACACAATGCTCCCATTGCCTAAAACTGAAAAGTGAGTTATAATGAGTAATAGCCTGTAGGTGGCAGGTTATTATTAGGTATACAGAGCAGACCTCAGCATAGATTACAGCAACCACAATTAAAAAAGCTCAATGGGAAGTTGTTTCAAGATAAAATGCAAAAAAATATGGGAAAAATTCCAGTTTGAACAGGAATGGCAGTGCATTACAGAGAGGGAACTAAATTCCCTGCAAAAGACTGACCTAAATAATTAGCTGTTTTTTATGCATGTGATCTGACTGATCAAAATGCCTTGGAAGAAAAAAAAAAAAAAACCTTCAAAATTACAAATTTGAGACCCTTTCACGCTCAAATAACCTCACATGGAAGAAGAAAAAAGATTTTTTGACTTCATTGGATGTGTTAAGCATTTTTTTATTTTTGAAGGACACTGATTTGCTGAAATAACATTGAAGTCTATGGGTTTTTTCATCACTAAGGTAAAAAAGCGGGGCCCCTTTTGAGTAAATGGTCTTATGTCATGGAAAACAGTTCAAACTACATCACTGAAGTGTAGAGCAAGTGTGTGAAGTGAAAAAATGTCATCCTAAAAATTTATTCTGAAATGGCATTTGATTATAGAAAGGTCATTTTCTATGCAAGTCAATGTGGCACGGATTGGCACTAAGGAGGAAATGAGGTATATTTTAGTTAAAGACCTTAGAAAAAGAGTTGGGCAACCTATCTTCTAGAATATCATGAGTCAAGCCTAAATACACACCTGGACCAATTTTTTATGCTGTTTACATTAGTAGAAAAAAAGTTACAACATAAAAGGTGACTCACTACCCCGTCAGAAAGCTTAAGAAGCTATGAGGGCTAGTGAAGTGCACTCCGTCTGGCAGATACAGTGTGCCATTGTAATGTCTGAGGAGGGGATGTTCGATTATCAAGCCTCTGAAGCCCTCAGCAGCCTTCCTCTTCCTTGCATTAACAAACGTTCTAGCATTGTTGACTCTGCTGATTGTTCCATACCTCCATGCGTGCCGCTCGTTGATGCTGGAAAGCAGGATTTTCATTTGTGGAAACTCTCTTTGCAGCTGCATCAGGTCTCTTTGCATGGCTGCTGTGAGCTCTGCTGCAGATGTGATTCCCAGGTCGTTGCCTCCAGCATGGACAACTAAAATGTCCGGGGCACTCTGAGTGGAGATCTCCGCGTAAAAGCGTGGAAGGACGCCGCTCCAGCGCATGCCTCCTTTACCAAACCATTCCACCTTGGCATTGAGGCCGAAGTTTTCCCCAAAATCCTGAAGGGCTGCTTCTTCTCCCCGTCTGATGTAACTTGATCCGATGAGCCAGATCTTTGTGGCGGGCTTCACCTTCCTTGTTGTCTCTGCTGGTGGACTTAGTGAGAACCTGCTGTCACGCTGTGATCTCAAGGCCTGTTTCTTCCAGAGAGCTTTGAGTTCGGCCTCTTTCACTATGCTTCTTTGTCTCTCTGGAATGATGTTGAATGTGACGCCATAGATACCCACAGAGCTATCTACACAGCTGTGTAGATAGCTCCCTCACACTTTCAAAATTATCGTCTAATCTGAACTTTAAGTAGACATCACAAGTTAACATGCACACTTGAGTTATCTGGTGATTTTCACAGCTGACTGAAATGTAGCTTATTCTTCACTTCACTAGTTTGTTACTAAACAGATCACAACAGTTTGGCCTGTGGCCCAATGTCACACTCATTCTGGCCAAATGCAGCGCATAAATACAATCTTCCTCATAATTATTCATATCCTCCAATTAAAGAAAGGTCTAAACTGATGATAGTAATTCAAATAACAAGAAACTAAAGAAACTAGTAATAAATAAAAATTTACAAAATCATTATTTAGGGAAATAAATGATTGTTTCTGAATTGTAGAAAATACTTACCAAAATAAACAAAACTGTCCCAGACACATGAGGTCCAGGTATCATTCGTTCATTTGTTTTTCAAATTAAAATAAAAAACAAAATAAAACACTTGTTTTCTCAGTATTTGTTTCCAAAACCAAAATGAAAAAACGGATAACAACTTAGTTTTTCTATTTTCAATTTAATGCTCAAATGAAAAATGGAAGAAAACTAACAACAAGCGCTCTGATGATCCGATTTGGGATTTTTCATTTGAAGCAGCACTGTGAACCGGAAGTTCTCTTTGCTTGGTGATCGTGTATTTTTTTTTTTTCTTTTTTGAGATATTGGTATGATCCCCGAGGGGATATTAGGGCTCTGCATTTTACTCATCTCTGTACAGTAGTTGTACTGCTACTACTTAAGCGCCTGGGGAGCAGTTGGTGGGGGTTAAAGACTGTTACGGCCACTTGGTTTCTAACCCCTTGTCTTTAATCTTTACATGCAATCCTCCTGCTCAATCCCTTGGTTCCTATTGGCCTGGCTCCCCACCACCATCTCCTCCCTCCTTTCCTGCTGATTGCTTATCAGTCCCACCTGGAGCTGCTGGAGCTACAAAAGAACCCAGTGCACCTTCAGTCAGTGGCAACTGCTTGGCCTGGCAACAGTTGTCCTTAGTTTATGTTTTTGGTGACTTTAGTTTGACTAAAGCCAGGATCAAACTACACGACTTTTTCCGTCGTTCACGATGGTCATATGTCACATTAACAGAAATTGTGTCATAAAATCGTACGGTGTCGTGTTACTCGCGAGTGGTCACACTACAAGGATTGCACCAGACAGACAACCGTCTGATCGTCGCGGGGTGTCGCAAAAGACGACACGAAACGGGAGGCGGGACAAGCAGCTGTCAATCAGTCACTTGGTTTTGAGTCTCTGAATTGACTGTTTGGGTCACTTATGAAATGGAAAGTGGACGGAGACATCAGTTCCCTCCAATATTGTGACCAACATGACCTGTTTGTGTGTATTCTGCCTGGAGCGGGTTTTCAGTTGTAACTAAACAGGATTAAATCCATGATGCGCACAGATAGATTCGCTGCTCATCTTTGAAAAAGAGCTTTGAAAGAGAGAAACTGGGCTCTGATCAGCGCCGTTACTTCCACCAGGTGCATCACGCGCCGTGCGCAGGACGCCCAGTGCCAAGCGAAGCCAAAACCATCAGTCTGACCACAGTCTGCTGCCACGAGACCAAAGTCCAACAGACCCAGTGACGCTACTTTTAAAAACTGCCATAAAGTGAAATAAAGTGTGTTGTTCTATACGAACGCATACGGGTGCGTCCTCACGTCATTCACTGAACTCCATCAGTTCAGAGCGCACGCTGGAAACCATGGCAACCACATGAAACCACACACGCATGATAAACTGAGAGCTGCGCAGCAGCAGCATCGCTGTGTCGATATTCTGCACCCAGTAGGTGTGTTCAGAGGGTTAATTAGCTTTGATGATCACGCGTGAAGTGGATAGTTATAGCTGAGTGCACGAGTACGTGCATGAGTGTCATATTTGCTCATCTCATTGAGCGCAATGTCTGTTATGTTGCGGTGTTTTTATTTAAACAAAGTGATTTTTCTGTGATTTTGTCATTGATTTATTTGAGAGCGTCACATTCGTGCACGTTTGGACCTGCTGTAAACTACTGTTGACTATTACTATTACTGATATAACACATATCGTGTGGTTATGTTTCGAGTTAATAAAGTAATGTTTTATTCAAGAGAGATGCACTCTTTTGAATGTTCGTGGAGGTTTAACACTGTTGAAAATAAATTTGGCACACCCAGTCTTGCTTTTCTTTTCTTTTATTCTGGAGTAAACTGATGCCACAGCTCCATAAACCTCTCCACCTCTCCACCAGAGAGCGGCTGCGTCTCTCCTCCTTTCCTCCACTGTTGTTTGTGTACCGGCGCTCCTGAGCGTCTCTCTGGTAGAGGCGAAAGGCGCACTGTCCTCCTATTGGTCAATATGAAGGGACATGTCGTGGGACGTGTCACACTACACGGACAAAACCAAAAAATTCTGACACGCCAGTCTTTCTGCGTCGTGGTCGTGGAGCGTCGCAGACGCCAAATCGCCAATCGCTGATTGTGTCACATTACACGGAGTGAAGACACGACGTCCTGCGACACGACGACGCAGAATCGTGCACGACAGAGAGCGACTGTCTGCGACGCCTCCGTCGGGCCAAAATCGGGCTAAATTCGTGTAGTTTGGACCAGGCTTTAGTTTATGGTGCTGCTCATTCCCTTTTTGGTTCATAGCCTAGGTTTGTGGTTTTTCCCATTTGGTTCCCCTTTTTAGTGTTAGGCTTTGTCTGTCTCTTTATTTGTTCCTTTAAGCAGCATTGCTAACCCCATCTCCTTTTCAGTTACAGTTTTCCAGCTTTTGTGTTTATGCCTTAATTCACCTCTGTCCAGGGCTCTGGTGGAAACGGGAAGTGTGGATGTGGATGTCACATTTCCAGCTTCATTCCACATTTCCACCTACGTTCTCTCCCATTAATGGGGACCATGCGGCAAAGTAGTGTCAAATACTGCTGGTGGGTCAGTACCAGCACCAAAGCACAAGCCAAAGCGACTGTTACAGGCCCAGATAGTTCATTATCCACCTTTACCATGATGTTCTCCGTACATCTATGTTTGGGTCGGGATATTCCACATGATTGCAGTTATCATGGAAACAACAGTAACCCTGTCTGCTGTGCTGACGCATGGAAACGTGTTATTCCTAATCTTTCAGAAGCCGGAATATTGACCTTAACCCAAATGTTGATGGCATGTATTTGCCAACGATGACATTATTCACAGTTTGCAGTGTTGCATCCGGGGTCTGAACGCGGGGGCAGCTGGAAGTCCAGACTTCTCTGCTCTACGTACGCTGGCGTTACCTGCATCTGATGTCTGTCGACATGCACAACAGCATGAATTGCTGGGCTGGTGATTTTAGACAGTGGTCCACAGTTAGATGAGGTTGGCAATGTCAAAAGTTATTCTCTTTTTCATGTTAGACATCAGTCAGTGCGTTTACATGGCACAATTTTGATCCGATCAAATGCCAATCAGAATAAAAATGCACCATGTGAACATGTCAGCTGATCCGATCGGAAAGAATTTCCAATCCGATCGAGAGGGGTGGTTTAAACCTTTTTACGATCCGATCAGCAGAAAAAAATGCTCATGTAAACAGTCATCCTGATCATTTCTGTTGAATTTTGTCTCTGCGCATGCTTGAACCATGTGGGGGTTGCATGACGTAGCAGATTCAGGGAAGACGGCGGAAGCAAAACACAACAGACTTTGCTGGGAAACCCCAGATAACAAAGGACAGCGCCGCGTGCTGTTCGCCACGGACCTGCCTTGCACAGTCATGAAATTCTGATGTTAGGCAGAGCAAAGGCAGACCTAAAGCTGTAGCTGCACCTTTGCCTGAATCCATAGCGGATCCATTAATGATCATGTGCTTCAGCCGTGGGTCCAGTACGGACCTGTTATATGGCTGTGTTATTTTTAAATTCCCACTGAAAGAGTTAATGATTATTGAGCATTTCAACGGTCAAAAGATTATGCATTTAAAAAGAAAACTCCTCTTCTTACGATCCAGGAGCAATTGCGCATGTCAAAAGCATTACAAAAATATCTGTCCATCAAGTAAATACAACCGATCGGATTACTTTTCCACTGTCCATGTAAACATGTCAGCTGGATGCTCCAATCGGAAAGATTTCAATCAGATAGATGAATTATTTGTCCATGTATACGTAGCTAGTGACTGTCATCTAAGAGAAATGGAATTTATTAGCCTACCTGATCCATGCTGGAATATAAAACACTTATCAAAAGTTGGTAAATAAAAAGCTTCTTTTGTAAAGGCTGTTATATATCTGACAAAAATAGAAAATTAACAATTTTATCTCCAGTCTTCAGCTGGACACGCTGGATATGATCTGTTTAGCTAGTAGTGGATCAGTGCGGGGCTGCAGTGATGGGGACTCTGCACCAGTCTGTCCTGGTGAAGCCAAAAAGAGAAACTCTCGTAGGTACCGGTCCATTTATGTACCCTCACCTATAGCCTAGTCGTCAATAGCTGTGGTTTGTGGCTGAAAGAGCGGTCGTGAATACAAGCGGCGAAATGAGTTTCTTTCGCAAGTTGTCCGGGCTCTGCAGATAAGATGAGAAACTCGGTCATCTGGGAACAGCTGGGAGAGCCGCTCCACATTGCTGAAGGGACTTCGGCTCAGCAGTCCGACAGAAAGACGCAGGCCCATCAGTATCTAATGTAATACAGTGTGCTGTGATAAAACAGCAGAAAAAAATCCATATAGTAACTGATATCTCCTGAATATTAGTGTAATTACTGAAACCATTTAAACACAGTTTTGGGCTTGTAATCTATACACGTTCACCGAGCAGAAAGAACTTCCGGTTCACAGTGCTGCTTCAAAAATCTTCAGAGCGCTTATTAGTTTTCTTCCATTTTTCATTTGAGCATTCAATTGAAAATCGAAAAACCAAGTTGTTATCCGTTTTTTCATTTTGGTTTTGGACAAATACTGAGAAAACAAGTGTTTTTTGTCATTTTATTTTTTATTTTAATTTGAAAAACAAATAAAGAATGATACCCGGACCACATTAGACCAGCTTTACCATGAACATGGACCAACATACCTGTCAACAGGTGCAGACGTCTGACTGGACGTTACAAAGAACACCTGATTGCAGTGATTGTCTCAAAGTGTTGCTCAAAAACATTTTAGCTTTGGAGCCCCATCATGCTTGTTTACTTGTTTCATTTTTTGTTTGTCTTCTTTATTTTTGTCGAACCACAATCCAAAATCAACGTTATGATTTTCATAGAATTTAATGTATTATTACTTTTGTCCGTTTCAACTCATTTCACTGACAGCTGGTGTCGTGAACTTACATGGACGCTTTTTTATAGGAAGTACAATGTACTGCTGTTTAGGCTTTAAAAATATACTACATTATGTCGTTTTGAGTAAATTATGGACGCTACCCACTCAGGGCACTTGGATTACATAGTATTTTCTGGGAGTGACGACACACGTCACGGCAAGATGGCGACGGTTAGAAACGCCCAACTGGCTTCACTTTCCCCTATTCCGATGTGACTGAATACTACGTCCATTCTTTTGCAGTCTTTGGTTTTATCAAAGGGGCAAACTCCGCTGGAAAACTTCCTGGTTGCCCAG
This sequence comes from Atherinomorus stipes, assembly GCA_023101725.1. NCBI lineage: Eukaryota > Metazoa > Chordata > Actinopteri > Atheriniformes > Atherinidae > Atherinomorus > Atherinomorus stipes. The sequence goes on from JALJCO010004936.1 coordinate 152,880, forward strand.
ATATAGAAGTTCTCTCTTCACCTGCTAGGGGCTGGCTCCAAAACAGAGCAAATCCTCATAGATTCCCATGTTAAAAAGACCAACTTCACAGCAGAAATAAACATGTTTACAGCCTGGTTCAAAAAAATCATTTTAGGTTTAGTATGTCAAGTTTACCTTCATGTCAATTGTGGGAGGGGGGGGGGGGTTCATAACCCCATCCCTGCTCTAACATACCTGACCCAAATCAAATAGATCCAATAGTCAGTCAAGCTCTGCACAATCACTCATTAACTTGCGTTGGAGCACAAAGACGTGGAAAACCTGCTGGATTGTGGCCCTCGTAGGACTGAATCGAGTAACCCTGCTTTAGATGTTATTTAACTTTGAAATTACACATAATTAGGGGCCATGTCCTTTTGACCGCCCATCTACACCTATCCAGCCCACAACACACTCTTCCCCATCACTCAGCCACTTTAAATCACCTGGACAAAGGGCTCACGCCTGTTTCCAGTTAGCAATTACCAGATACGTTGCATGGGGCCTCCAGAGGGCATTAAAACCTAACTTAGATAAAACAAAGTACATGCAGTCAAAATTTACAAACACAAGTCCATGCAATAAGACTCCTTTGGCCCCATCACAGAAACAACAGATAGCTTCTGAGGAAATTTTTTAAAATATGTGTTGAAGCTTGAAATTAGGGGTTTTCCCCGGAAAGTGCATGTTTGACATTAAAAAGTAAGAGAACCAACTCCGTCTGTGTATCATGGGGTGTTAACGTTCAGGTCATGGCAGATAAATGAAAATAAATAAAATACCCGGCTACATTTAGTTTTTACAACGTATCTGAAGCGCACTTTGTTAGCTATAAAACCTTCAGTTGCTAGGCAACGGGACCGGAGCACTCTGGGAAATTCTGAAGGTTAAGCTTTCCCATTTTACAAAGGATCAGCTGCTTCGGAGTGCGCAGACTACAAAGGACACTCCGTAGCCTATTCAGTCCACATACTTGGTAGTGTGCAGACCCCCAAAATGGGACATAGGCTACCTATGTTTTTATTAAAAAAAAAAAAAAAAAAAAAAAGTGAGCTTTTACAATACTGAATTTCCCTTTGGGGATGAATAAAGTATTTTTCATTTCTTTCATTTTCATTTCATTTCATTTATAATCTTGAACACTGTCTCCGTCATTTCTCATGCATTTGATTCATGACTACTTATGTGAGCATTTGTACATTTGGTGGATTTGAATTGTTCATCCTCTTGTATTTGTTTCTCATGATTTTAAGTCTTTCAGTGTTAACCATGTAGAATTTATCTCTAATGGGATCTTAAGACAGAAGTGGTATTATGGCATAAACAAGTGTTTCAGTTGCAGATATTATTGTTTAATGGTCTGTTAACCAAGTTTCCTATTAGGGACAATAAATAAATTACTTGACCAGAAGTTTGAGGTCTGAAGTACTTATTATCAGTGTTGTAACAAGTGTACTGCTAAAACATAGCAATAACACATTTTTTCCTTCTTTTATCCAGGAAATTTCCCTGGTTTTGGTGATGTTTTCTCAATACTGGAGAAACCTAAAAAAAAAAACTCAAAAACTGTCTCCGGGTACCTGTACTCCTCCACCGGTTCACCCTGGATGGTGGTGCTGGTGTATTCTGCGTCTCTGCGTACTATGTCACAACGAGCTCTTCGGTTTTGTTCATGCTCAGTTCAGGACAGAAGTTCCTCACCAGGTGAGCAAGTCCTGTAGAGCAGAGCTGTGATGTGATGTAGAAGCAGAGAGCAGAGGCAGCAGGACTGTGCCTTTGGCACATTTCACCAGATGACGTTTAGGGTGAGAGGACCTGCAGTCATGAGTGAAAAAGCTACAGGACTGAGCTCTGGGGGGAGCTGTGGAGAACATCTGAGTGGAACAAGGTCCAGCCCCCCTCAAAGATGCCGTTTCCAGACACCAGCTCAGGCTCCTTCCCTGCCACAGAGGTGACATTCCACGTCCCGAGAGCTAGCTTCTGCAGCCGAGGATCAGACCACCAGGGTCTCCACATGCATTCGCCCGCCACCCAGCTCACACTGCACCCGACCATGCCTGGCTCCAGAGGGGGGCCCTGGTGACGTGTGTCCGGACGGTGGAAACTGGACTCCAGTGATATTTTCCTTCATAAAGGTCTTTTGAGCTGCGCTTTGTCTGGTTCCTCCCCCGGAGACCTGTTTGCCATGGGAGACCCTACCAGGGGCGTAAGCCCCCGACAACATAGCTCCTAGGATCCTCAGAACACGCAAACCCCTCCACCACGGTAAGGTGGCAGCTCATGGAGGAGAGTTTTTTTTATTTATTTTTATTTTAAGTATTTTTTTATTTCATTTTTTAAAATTAATTTAGAATAGGTATTTAGAAATAATAAAGAAAAGGGAATAACACTAATAATGGTAGTAATAATAATAATAATGAAAAATAATAATAGTAGTAATAACAAAAGTAATGATAATAATAATAACAACAACAATGAAAAATAATAGTAGTAATAACAAAAGTAATAATAATGATAATAATAATGATAATAATAATAACAACAACAATAATGAAAAATAATAATGGTAGTAATAACAAAAGTAATAATAATAATAATAACAACAATAATAATAAGAATAATAATAACAATAGAAAGACTAACACTAATAATAATGATAATAATACTACTACTACTAATACCAACAACACTAATAATAATAAAAAGACTAACACTAATAATAATAATAATAATAATAATACTAATACCAATAACACTAATAACAATAGAAAGACTTACACTAATATTAATAATACTACTACTACTACTACTAATACCAATAACACTAATAATAATAATGATCATAACAACAACAATAACAATGAAAAATAATAATGGTAGTAATAACAAAAGTAATAATAATAATAATAACAACAATAATAATAAAATAATAATAACAATAGAAAGACTAACACTAATAATGATAATAATAATAATAATAATGATAATAATAATACCAATAACACTCATAATAATAATAATAATAATAATAATAATAACAATAATAACAACAATAGTAACACTAACACTAATAATAATAATACTAATACAACTACTACTAATAATAACACTAATAATAATAAAAAGTAGGAGTAGGGTAATTGAGGGATGAAGGATGGATCACTGAGGGCAGCATCAACGCTGAGGTGAAGAGAAGAATCTGGATCTTACATGAGATTCATCAGGAGAAGGTTGAGAAGTCCCCATAACTGGTGTTGGTGGGGACATTCCAGTATGAATGTGGATTATTTGCTGGGAAAACAGGAAGGTTGCTGTAAACTGGTGCAGACATGAAGTCCCCATAACTGGTGTTGGTGGGGACATTCCAGTATGAATGTGGATTATTTGCTGGGAAAACAGGAATGTTGCTGTAAACTGGTGCAGACATAAAGTCCCCATAACTGGTGTTGGTGGGGACATTCCAGTATAAATGTGGATTATTTGCTGGGAAACCAGGAGGGTTGCTGTTAACTGGTGCAGACATGAAGTCCCCATAACTGGTGTTGGTGGGGACATTCCAGTATGAATGTGGATTATTTGCTGGGAAACCAGGAGGGTTGCTGTAAACTGGTGCAGACATGAAGTCCCCATAACTGGTGTTGGTGGGGACATTCCAGTATGAATGTGGATTATTTGCTGGGAAACCAGGAGGGTTGCTGTAAACTGGTGCGGACATGAAGTCCCCATAACTGGTATTGGTGGGGACATTCCAGTATGAATGTGGATTATTTGCTGGGAAACCAGGAGGGTTGCTGTAAACTGGTGCTGACATGAAGGTGCCATTGGGGGGAAGCTGGTATGAGTTGGGCCTGAGCTGATGATAACCAGTATCACCTGCAGGGAATGTTGGAGCAGGGATGGTGGGATCAGATGCAGGTTCAGAGGAATGATGGGATGAATCTGGAAAAAACTCTGGAATATCACCAGGACCAGAGGAAGTCTGAGAAGTGAAGGTGGAGCCAGATCCAGGTTCATTATGAGATAGACTTGGACAGAAACCTGAAAACTGACCCTCAGAGAGAGCGGAGGGTAGGAGAACATCCTCCATTTCTTTTTCCTCTTTTTCCACATTATTCTCACCTGCTTCCAGTTTTTCCTGCTCAATCACTCGTCTCTGTTTTTCCAGCTGCATAACTTTTCTCTCCTCTTCCAGAAGTTTCCTCTCCTGCTCTAGACGGTCTTTCTCCTCATGGAGTTTATGTGTCTCCATCTGCAGCTCCTTTTTCTCCTGGGTGAGTCGTATCAAACGGGTTTCCACATCACTTTGTACTCTCTCTCGCTCTTTCTTCAAGTCTTTTTTCTCCTTTTCCAATTGTTTCTTCTCTGCCTGGAGATGATTTTTCTCCTCTAACAACTGATTCTTCTCCCGTTCTAATTTATTAATCTCACCTTCCAGCATTTTCTGTCTCCTGCTCCAAACTTTTTGTCTCTCTCTATATTTTCTTTTCTCTCTCTCCACATTTTCACTGCTGTCCTCTGTGTTGCTGGTTTCCACTTTTCCACTGCGTGTTTTCTCATTCTGCTGCTCCAGAAGTTGTTTCTCCTGTTTCAGCTGCTCCTTCTCCTGCTCCAGATAGATTTTGTCCTGAGACAGCTGGTTTTTCTGCAGCTCAAATTCTTCTTTGTCCTTCTCTAGTTTCTCCACCTCCGTCTCCAGCTGTTTCTGTCTCCTGGTCCAGACAGATTGTCTCTCTCTCTGTTTAATCTTCTCTTCGTCAATCTCTCTTTTGCTCTCCTCTACTTTGCTGATTTGGACCTGAAGATGTTTTTTGTCTTTCTCTATATCAGCCTTTAATGCCTCCATTTCTCTCTTTGCGTCGGTGAGCTTTTCCATCTCTTTCGTCCCCGTCTGTTCCCGCTTCGCTATGTCTTTGGCCAGATTTTGACATTTTCTCCCACATTTCCATCACTGACATGAGTCCTTGGTCGGCAGACGGAGTGTTTGTCTTGTTGAGATGGTCTGTCCCTTTTTTCTCCAAAAGCCTCCTCTTGACTAAACTCTTCCTTCTGGCCTCGAGCTCTTTCTCTGAATGGATCACCACATTTTTGGAGCGTTCGGTGGTCTCACGAAGCTTGTTCTCATCTGAATTTGAGGCCTTCATGCCAAAGCAGAAGTTGAAATTGCTGACATTGGTATTGGGGGCGATGGTGGTCCGGTTTTTGTCAGATCTTGTGTCTTCAATGGAAAACTTGAAATCCTTAACACTGGTTTCCAGTCCTTTGGTGGTCTTCGAAAACTGATGTGTATCAGATCTTGGTTCCTCAATGCAAAATTTGAAATCTTTAACATTGGTTTTCAAGCCATTGGTGGATTTTGGTGTTTGGCCGAAAAAGCTGAAACCATTCAGACGGCTGTTGGTTTCTGCCTGAGAGATTTCGCTTGGGCCTCCAAAAGAAAAATAATTTCTGTTTTCTGATGCCATTGTAACAGAAATTCAGCGGGGGTCACTAAACAGTTCGTTTGTGATGAAGCTGTCTGTAGACTAATAGAAAGGTTTTCTCTGAAAATCCTCTATTCTCGCCAACAGACTGCAAAGTTCTCCCAAAAGCCGAAGTCGTGTGTGCACTCGTTCAGAAATGTGAAAGAACTGAGCTCTGATGAGAATCTTCCACATATATATATATATACTGCCTATGACATCATCAGTTCTGTGACACGCATGGGACATTAGAGGATTCAAAGGATATCAAAGGTTTCTATGGTGACAAGTTCCTCCCACAAAAGCTGCTAATTTGCATAAATAGGCTCCACCCACAAATAGCCCTCCTACTCAGTGTGGAATTTAATAAGCCACGTAACTATGGCAACGTTTTTTTTTTTTTTTTTTTTTTTTAAGCCGTTACCGGCATGGATCCCCCCAGAGCAGAGGGGGGCAGGCATGGCCGCCCCCACGGCCAGGCGACCGGCCCTCACCACAGAGGGGCCAGCCTCGTCCCCTGGGGGCGCCCGACCACGTCGGGCAGTAGATGACGTGTCCAGTCAGGGTCTGTGAGGACACTAGGAGTTTTTTTTAGAGACGTTTGCTTCAGAGTCTCCACGATGGCGGCACGAATGCTGCTTGTAAAGACACGGTTTCCTTTTCTAATCTGAGCTTTAAGTAGACATCACAAGTTAACATGCACACTTGAGTTATCTGGTGATTTTCACAGTTGACTGAAATGTAGCTTATTCTTCACTTCACTAGTTTGCTACAAACAGATCACAACAGTTTGGCCTGTAGTCCAAGTCACACTCATTCTGGCCAAATGCAGCGCATAAATACAATCATCCTCAAAATCATTCATATCCTCCAATTAAAGAAAGGGCTTAATTGACTATAGTAATTCAAATAACAAGAAACTAAAGAAACTAGTAATAAAAAAAAATGGGAAATAAAAGATTGTTTCTGAATTGTAGTTGAAAATACTTACCAAAATAAACAAAATTGTCCCAGACACATAAGGTCCAGGTATCATTTGTTCATTTGTTTTTCAAATTAAAATTGTGAAGATCGTCTCTTGACTTAAAAGGTCCATGTATGTTGACTGCAGAAAGTAGGCTCCACTTGACTGAACCAACCGTACATTTTATTTCAGCACATCCTTAAACTGGACCACCGTTACAACCGTTGCTACGTTGCCCAGCAACAGACCGCATCACACAGAACTCATCTAATATCAGTGCGCGGCACTATATACTACAAAAATAAAAAACAAAACAACAAAAAACACTTGTTTTCTCAGTATTTGTTTCCAAAACCAAAATGAAAAAACGGATAAAAACGTAGTTTTTCTATTTTCAATTTAATGCTCAAATGAAAATTGGAAGAAAACTAATAACAAGCACTCAGATGATCAGATTTTGGATTTTTCATTTGAAGCAGCACTGTGAACCGGAAGTTCTCTGCTTGGTGAACGTGTTTGTTTTTTTGTTATTTTTTAGATACTGGTATGATCCCCAAGGGGAAATTAGGGCTCTGCATTTTACCCATCTCTGTACAGTAGTACCAGAGAGCAGCAGTTGGTGGGGGTTAAGGACCTTGCTCAGGGGTCCACAGTGGTTCACCTGAGTGGCATGACGGGGGCTGGAACCCAGGTCCTCTGCACCAAACACCGGGAAAACCCCCGAAAATTACCTCTGGGTTACTCCTTTTCTTACCCGAATATTTAGTCGTACTGTAAACGCATGTGGGAATATTGCAATGAGGGAACAAAACACTGAATTGTGTTCTGAGTAAGGACTTTTGAGTAGGGAGTATTTGTATTAACGATCAGATGGTATTCTGCAGTGCTTGCTAGTGTATATACAGGGGTTAGACAATGAAACTGAAACACTTGGTTTTGGACCACAATAATTTATTAGTATGGTGTGGGGCCTCCTTTTGTGGCCAATACAGCGACAATTCGTCTTGGAAATGACATATACAAGTCCTGAACAGTGGTCAGAGGGATTTTAAGCCATACTTCTTGCAGGATAGTGGCCAGGTCACTACGTGATGCTGGTGGAGGAAACCGTTTCTTGATTCGCTCCTCCAAAACTCCCCAAAGTGGCTCAATAATATTTAGATCTGGTGACTTTGCAGGCCATGGGAGATGTTCAACTTCACTTTCATGTTCATCAAACCAATCTTTCATCAGTCTTGCTGTGTGTATTTGTGCATTGTCATCCTGATACACTGCACCGCCTTCAGGATACAATGTTTGAACCTTTGGATGCACATGGTCCTCCAGAATGGTTCAGTAGTCCTTGGCCCATCTAGCACAAGTCCTGGGCCAAGTGAATGCCGTAATTTGGGCAGCTGTGGTTTTACGTTTTTTGGATATAATCCGGGTTAGCACCCGAACATCACGTTCAGACAGCTTCTTCTTGCGTCCACAGTTAATCCTGTTGGACGTGGTTCGTCCTTCTTGGTGGTATGCTGACATTACCCTGGATACTGTGGCTCTTGATACATCACAACAGTGTTGCCAGGTGGGAAATGTAGGATTATCGTACCAGAGACTCAAAATTATCGTATTTTGAGGGAAATTATCGTACATCCATCATAAGTAAAATAACAACCTCACTGATGCGTGAAATATTGTCACTCTGGTGTTTAAAAGCGCTCATAGGCACTCGTGACTTTGCTGCGTCAGTACAGAATGGGTTAACGGCGTCATAATATCAGGTGTAATCTACACAGATGATATGTATGTAGGGTTTATGAAGTTTCATATTTATTTTCATGACATAACTTCAACAGCGACCACCAAACGTGAGTGAGCCTGACTCTCTTGGCATGATGTCACTGGTAGACAGGTTATTACAGGCCGGTAAATATTTTAACCACTAAACACAACTTATATTGATGCTCAGTCTTACTTGTGAAAAGTAACTCCCAGTTTGCTGCTTTCGATGCTCCGTCGATTACAGCAGAAGATGCTGCGCAGCTCTGGCATCGTTCGTCCACAGTAGTTATTAACTGAGCTGTGACCGGTCCAAGATGGTGGCCACGTTTCTCACCCTCCATCAGTCAATCCGGCTTCTACTCATTTATTATTTATAGTACTATGTCCTCCTCTTCCTTCGTGTTGTTTTGGTTTTGAATTTCGCTTGCCTTCCTGTTTGAGCGTCTCCTGGGGCGGGTGCAGCTTACCATGCAGCCAATCAACACATGGACGTCACTCGCATCTCACGCTCAGCAAAGCATGATTGGCTGGTAACATGTCACATGGGAACTGATGCCTTCAGGGTTCACAAAAAAATTCGCCAGCCGACAGTTTTGCTCACATTAATATGAAATGGACAAATTATCGTACATTTGCCCTTTTTTAAGATTATTGATCGTACATCGTACAGAGGGCCAAATTATCGTACAAATACGATAATTATCGTACACCTGGCAACACTGCATCACAAAGACTTGTCTTGGTCACAGATGCGCCAGCAAGACATGCACCAACAATAGGGGATTATCACGCTTACCGGAAGTTCCTGGATTTTGACACTTCCTCTTCCAGGCCATGTTAACGACAGCCGTTCCTGCTCTGTTATACTGTTTAAATCGGATAAACTCCAAACATACTTAAGTTTTCATTCTAGACTGAAGTGATGCTGGATCAAAACGACCGATTCGCCGCGGTGAAGGACCGAACTTTATAATAAAACGACACACGTTTGTTTGTGGCCGGCAGACTGCGCAGTCGTGTTAGCCTGTAAGCATTAGCCAGCTCGATAACGTGCCTAACTTTGTGCGGCTGAAAACACACAAGCATCTGAAAGAGTCTCCTTTCTTGGCAGTCCCCAGTTGTTCCACTGGAAACGGGGAGGTACAGACCCGATTTTCAGATGTTTGTGTGTTTTAAGACGCACAATGTTAAGCACGTCAGTAAACGCTAGCTGGCTAATGCTAGCATGCTGTGAAGTGCCGGTGTCGTGCCCCACCGGCCACAAACAAACGTGTGTTTTATTATAAAGTTCGGCCCTTCACCGCGGCGAATCGATCGCTTTGATCCAGCTTTTGATCCAGTATCATTTCAGTCTAGAATGAAAACTTGAGTATGTTTGGAGTTTATCCGATTTAAACAGTATAACAGAGCAGGAACGGCTGTCGTTAACATGGCCCGGAAGAGGAAGTGTCAAAATCCGGGAACTTCCGGTAAGCGTGATAATCCCCTATTTGTCCTCTTTTGAACTCTGATACAATGTTGTATGCATTGCAATGTTTTGAGCAAAACTGTGCTTTTTACCCTGCTAATTGAACCTTCACACTCTGCTCTTACTGGTGCAATGTGCAATTAATAAATATTTGCCACCAGGCTGGTCTAATTTAGCCATGAAACCTCCCACACTAAAATGACAGGTGTTTCAGTTTCATTGTCTAACCCCTGTAGTTCAGTACCATGGCAACACACATCCCAGGCACCGGTGTATGAAGAGTTTCTGTGCAGGGCCCCATCACTGTCTCCATCATCTCACCTTCATCCAAAGTGTCCGGGGCTCTGTTGGAAACGGGAAGTGTGGATGTGGATGTCACTTTTCCAGCTTCATTACACATTTCCACCTACGTTCTCTCCTATTAATAGAGGAAAAGTAGTGTCAAATACTGCTGGTGGGTCAGTACCAGCACCAAAGCACAAGCCAAAGCGACTGTTACAGGCCCAGATAGTTCATTATCCACCTTTACCATGATGTTCTCCGTACATCTACGTTTGGGTCGGGATATTCCACATGATTGCAGTTATCATGGAAACAACAGTAACCCTGTCTGCTGTGCTCACGCATGGAAACGTGTTATTCCTAATCTTTCAGAAGCCGGAATATTGACCTTAACCCGAAAGTTGATGGCATGTATTTGCCAACGGTAACATTATTCACGGTTTGCAGCGTTGCATCCGGGGTCTGATTGCGGGGGCAGCTGGAAGTCCAGACTTCTCTGCTTTACGTACGCTGGTGTTACCTGCATCTGATGTCTGTCGACATGTACAACAGAATGAATTGCTGGACTGGTGATTTAGAGAGTGGTCCAAAGTAAGATGAGGTTGGCAATGCCAAAAGTTACTCTCTTTTTCATATTAGACATCAGCGACTGTCATCTAAGAGAAACAGATTTTATTAGCCTACCTGATCCATGCTGGAATATAAAACACAACAAGCTACAAACTATAGGCCTAAGTTATCAAAAGTTGGTCAATAAAAAGCTTCTTTTGTAAAGGCTGTTAATTTTCTATTTTTGTCAGATATATGACAGTTTTATCTCCAGTCTTCAGCTGGACACGCTGGATATGATCTGTTTGGCTAGTAGTGGATCAGTGCGGGGCTGCAGTGATGGGGACTCTGCACCAGTCTGTCCTGGTGAAGCCAAAAAGAGAAACTCTCGTAGGTACCGGTCCATTTGTGTACCCTCACCATTTGTGTACCCTCACCTATAGCCAAGTAGTCAATAGCTGTGGTTTGTGGCTGAAAGAGCGAAGCGGCAAAATGAGTTTCTTTCGCAAGTTGTTCGGGCTCTGCAGATAAGATGAGAAACTCGATCATCTGGGAACAGCTGGGAGAGCCACTCCACATCGAGAGGAGCCGGATAATGGCATCAGGTTAGGATGCCTCCACTGACGTCTCCCTGGGGAGGTGCTCCAAGCACGTACGTCCCACTGGGAGAGACATTGAGGAAGACTGATGCTGCATTCCATTTACCTCGGAACTGGGAAGTGGGGGGTGACGTCACACCCAACCAACTTGCATTCCAGTTCACTGGTCAGAAAACCAGCTGGCCGGCTAGCAAAACAAGGCTATTGCTAAGGCTATCGCTATTAGCCATTGTTTGCACCGCTGGCGTTGTAGTTCACATAAACCACATGAAAAATATGAATTACACTACAGCAGCTTCCCCCTACATCTATATAAACCAAAACTACGTGTACAACTGATTTAATACAACAAAATATTAGTAAGACGTGTAAATAAATAACATTACAGGAGCTTCTAAAACTGCTAACACTGGGCGCAGCCATCTTTAATTCTGAACTCGGAGCTGCGAGGATTGTTCGACTTTCCAAGTGGGAAATCCGACTTCGGGGGACCTTTCCAGTTGAAACTTCCCACTCGGAACTGGGAATTTCCGACTTCCAAGTTCAAACTGAATGCAGCACTCGGACACGCTGAAGGGACTTTAAATCACTTAAAGCCACTTTAAATCACCTGGAGAAAGGGCTCACGCCTGTTTCCAGTTAGCAATTACCAGATACATTGCATGGGGCCTCCTGAGGGCATTAAAACCTAACTTAGATAAAACAAAGTACATGCAGTGAAAATTTACAAACACAAGTCCATGCGGTACACACTCCAAAAAAGAAGTACCAAATTGTATTTTTAGGGGTACAATGGCTTGTCACTGGGGTGGTGCCCTCAAGGGTACTGCCAGTGTACCCCTAACAGTGGGTACTTCGATGTACCCTTATAGTTTGTACCTTATTAAGTACACTATTGTACCTCTAGTGGCAAAATTGTACCCTAACCTAGAAGAACAAAAATGTACCCTTTCAAAAAGGTACAAAACTGACCCCTATAGGGAACATTTGTTCATTTTTATTATATAATCATGAATATTAATCTTTTTCCTCAGACATGAATCAAACATTCCTTTCCATTTTTCAAAATTTTATTAAAAAACCCCAAAACAAAACAAAAAAAACCCACCACAAATTTACATTTTGTTGCACTTTTAAACAATACCAAACCACTATATATGACATCTTATCCATAAAGTGTCATTTGCTTGGAAGTATTGGAAGAAGGGTTAAGGACCTTGCTCAGGGGTCCACAGTGGTTCACCGACACGACTCCTAGGTGAACCACTGTGGACCCCTGAGCAAGGTCCTTAACCCCCACCAACTGCTCCCCGGGCGCTTTAAGTAGCAGCCCACTGCTCTCTGATACTTATGTACAGAGGAGTGTGAAGAGAACGGGGAAGGATGGAGAGACTGGGGGATGAGGAAGAGTGTGTTGTGGCTAACAGCAGCTCTGTTCACGGTGGGAAAATAAAGTGAGAGTCGGCCCCCGTGTCTTCCTCACAGCAATAAGGAGACACAGACGTAAAACATTACTTTTTGCAATACCAGAAGTAAACAAAATGGGGAATTGTGGGATACATTGGTGCTAACCAGTGGTGCTAACCCTATGGTTAACTTTGACGGTGCTGTTAGCTGACGGCATGACTAACCATGCTTTGAACAACGCATATTTAACAGTCGGTTAGCTAACGGCAGGTTAAGGATTTAACGGACCGTTAGGGGTTAACCAGTGGTTAAAATAACCGAGAATTGAACAACCGGGCCCTGGTGTTTAAGTTTGGCTAATGGTTTTGGTTAGTAATTTAGGTCTTGAGTTGTCTTTGTGTTTATTGCTTTTACACTGGTTAGTTTTGGAGTTGGGATGGCTCGGTCTTGTTTTGGGTTTTGGTTATTTTTTAGCTTATTGGTGCTGTTCATTACCTTTTTTTGGTTTGAAGAATTCGTAGTTCAGGTTTGTGTCCCCCCCCCCTTTTTGCCCCTTTAGTTTAGGCTTTATCTATCTTTTTTTTTCTTCCTTTGAGCAGCATCTCCAACCCCATCTCCTTTTCAGGTTTTCAGTTTACAGTTCCCCAGTGGTTAAAATAACCGAGAATTGAACAACCGGGCCCTGATTGTTTGAAGGATAACTTTCTTCTTTTTCAACCTGGACCTTATTTCTAAGAGTTTATACGTGCATTTACTCACCGGTAAGGTTTCTGCATCACTTTGACTCTTTGGGAAGATATTATGTTGAGTCACCCTTCGGTGTGCATCAAGTAAAATGGCGGGGCAGCCACTATATAAGACATTATCTGCAGCAAAACTCCTTGATTTCATCAATGCTTTAAGTAGTATGAACAAATGAATGAGTACTATTGTCCTGTGAGTTCAGAGTTTTCTCTAATTGTGTTGTTGTCTGGGTAGCACCTGATCGTCTCAGCTGTACTACAAAGAGCGCATCGTGAACGTGCGGCCCTGAAAAATGCGTAGAACACCCTGATAACTAACGGAAGGCTAAATCTGGACTCACAGGACAATAGTACTCGTTCGTTTTTTTCATTTTACTTTAAGTTTGGCGAAAATTAAGGAGTTGTGCTGCAGATAATGCCTTATATAGTGGCAGCCCCATCTCCGCCATTATACTTGATGTGCACTTAAAGGTGACTCAATGTTTAATGTTTAATTTGAAATTTAATTTAAAATTTAATTTTAATTAAATTTTAATTTTAATTCTGGAATGCGCTTCTAGGTAGCTGCAATTTGTGAAAGCTCTCCCTTAACTTTTGTGTTTTTTTCTAATATAGTTGTCTTTTTTATCAACATTATTCGTCAGATTAGGTTTTTCTTGGAGGATTTTTTATGCTGGTTTGAACGGTGTGCAATTCGGGAGATTTTTCCTTGTATATTGGCTTTTTTTTCACTGCTTGTTATGATGTGTATCCATAGCAACGGAAAAATTGTTTACCACCGTGATCAACTGTTAAAACTCTCCCAAATCAAGATTTTCAGCGAAATAACACGTCAAATCCCAGTGGAGTTAAGGAGAAAGACAAGAGGATGCAGGGCAGGGGTAAGGCAGAGAGAAAAACGGTGGAGATTTAAACCGTTTCTTCCAACTGTTGTGATGGGTAACGTGAGATCGCTAGCTAACAAGATGGACGAGCTCGAAGTGCTAACAAGGTCTCAGAAAGAGTACAGAGAATGCAGTATCATGTGTTTCACTGAGACTTGGCTGCATGAACACATCCCGGACTGTAATGCGTCTGTACACAGCTTCAAGACGGTACGTGCAGACCGAAATAAACAGCTCAGCGGGAAGCGGAAGGGAGGCGGAATTGCAGTGCTGGTCAGTCAGCGTTGGTGCCATCCAGGACACGTCACTGTCAAGGAGAAGATCTGCACAAGAGACATTGAACTGTTAGCTGTGAGTTTCCGTCCATATTATTTACCCAGAGAGTTTGCCTGTGTTATTCTGATAGCGGTTTATATAATACCAGGTACCGCACCAGAGACAGCCTGTGATGTCATCAGCTCCGTCGTGGCTAAACTACAAACACAGCATCCAAACTCATTCATGGCAATCTCTGGAGACTTCAACAACGTCTCCCTCTCTGCTACGTTGCCAACTTTCCAGCAGTTTGTCAGCTGCTCCACCAGAGAAAATAAGATGTTGGACTTATTTTATGCAAATACAAAGAATGCATACAGCTCCTCTGCCCTGCCTCCTCTAGGAAGATCTGATCATAATCTGGTTCTTCTCACCTCCACCTACAAGCCCATCGTTCAGCAGCATCCAGTCATTAGGAGGACGATTAAAACCTGGTCTACTGAGGCTGAAGATGCTCTGAGAGGGTGCTTTGAGGCCACAGACTGGAATGTCCTCTGTGAACCTCATGGAGATGACATCAACACCATGACTGAGTGTGTGACAGATTACATAAACTTCTGTGTGGACAACATCGTTCCAACAAGAACAGTGAGGTGCTTCCCCAATAACAAACCTTGGATCACCAGTGACCTGAAAAAGCTGCTGAACATCAAAAAGAAAGCTTTCAGGGATGGAGACAGGGAGTTACTGAAGACCACACAAAAACAACTGAAAACACAGACTAAGAAGTGCAAGGAGGACTACAGGAAGAAGTTGGAGAGCAGCTCCAGCAGAACAACGTGAGGGATGTATGGTCGGGAATGAAGAAGATCACTGGCTTAAAGTTAAAGGGGGACCAGACTGACGGAGGTCTGGACAGAGCTAACGAACTGAACATGTTCTTCAATAGGTTCAGTTCCCCCCTGCCGACAACCCAACATTCCACACACCCTCCATGAGCTCACAGCTTTCCTGTCCCACCTCCACTCTGTCACCCTGCACCTCAGTCATGGACCTGAACACAGCCTCCTCTCCCTCCACATCAGGACATCCTGAGACCTCTTTTGCCTCCACCTCCAGCCTGACTGTCTCCTGTGACCAGGTCAAGAAACAACTAGAGAAACTGAACCGGAACAAGGCTGCAGGTCCAGATGGTGTGAGTCCCAGAGTTCTCAAGACCTGTTCAGAACAACTATGTCCGGTTCTCCAGCACCTTTTTAACACCAGCCTGAGACAGAACAGAGTTCCTGTGCTGTGGAAAACATCCTGTCTTGTTCCTGTCCCTAAAAAACCACAACCAGCTGAACCAAATGACTACAGACCAGTTGCCCTGACATCTCACATCATGAAAGTCCTGGAGAGACTCTTACTGGCTCACCTCAACAAGCAAGTCAACACCTTTCAGGACCCATTACAGTTCGCATATCGTAATGGGCTTGGGGTTGAAGACGCCATCATCTTCTTGCTTCAGAGAGCCCACTCTCATCTGGACCAGTCAGGCAGCACTTTGAGGGTCATGTTCTTTGATTTTTCAAGTGCATTTAATACTATTCAGCCTGCCTTGCTATGTCAGAAGCTCCATAACTTCCAGGTGGATCCCTCCACAACCACCTGGATTTACGACTACCTCACAAACAGACCACAGTTTGTGAGACTGAAAGGTTGTGTGTCTGAGATGGTGGTCAGCAGCACTGGAGCACCACAAGGGACTGTACTCTCACCATTCCTCTTTACACTGTACACCTCAGACTTCCAGTATAACTCTGAGTCCTGTCATCTGCAGAAATATTCTGATGACTCTGCTGTTGTGGGGTGTATTAGTGATGGACAAGAAGCCGAATACAGGGAACTTGTCAATCAGTTTGTGAAATGGTGCAGTAACAATCAGCTCATCTTAAATACCAGCAAGACTAAAGAGATGATTGTTGACTTCAGGAGGAGCAAGAATAAGCAGCATAGTCCTGTCTACATCCTGGAAGAGGAGGTGGAGGTGGTAGAGAACTACAAATACCTTGGAGTTCAGCTGGACAACAGACTTGATTGGAAATGCAACAGTGACTACATCTACAAGAAAGGTCTGAGCAGACTCTACTTCTTAAGGAAGCTGAAATCATTTAATGTCTGCAACAAGATGTTGCAGATCTTCTATAAGTCTGTGGTAGAAAGTGCAATTAGCTTTGCAGCCATCTGCTGGGGCAGCAGCATCAGAACCAGAGACTTGAAGAAACTAAACAAGCTGATCAAGAAAGCTGGTTCTGTGCTGGGGATAACTCTGGAGCCGCTGGAGCTGATCGTTCAAAAAAGAATGCTTCACAAGCTGATGAAGATGATGGAGGACACTTCCCATCCTCTCCACAACACGGTGAAGAATCAACAGAGTGTGTTCAGTGGGAGGCTGCGTCAAGTTCGCTGTAGGACGGAGAGATACAGGAATTCATTCCTGCCAGCAACCATCACCCTAAAGAACAAGACTAACTGACTTTTTGTTTATTTAAAAAAAAAAAAAAAAAAAAAATTGAGCTTTTACAATACTGAATTTCCCTTCGGGGATGAATAAAGTATTTTTCATTTCATTTCATTTCATTTCATTTCATGTTATATCTTCCGTAGGACTCAGTGATGCAGAAACTTCATTATAAACTCCTAGAAATAAGGTCCATGTTGAAAAAAAAGGAAGTTATCCTTTAAGCTCTCTGTAGTTCCACAGGTAAAGATGAAAATGCAGTGACATTTTCAGACAAATTTTCAAATTCATTTCCATCACAGTCGTTATTTGGGCTTAAAACTTTGCCTTTGTTTTTCTTACATACCTAGATGACCCATATCTAGTAAATGTAGGTTGATAATCATGAAGTCCACATATTGAAGTTGGCTTTGTGACCATGAATAAGTCATATGTGCTGAATCAATTTCATGAAGGTATATTCTCTCCTGGAACATTAGAAACGGTGGCAGGGGCGTGGCATAATGGAGTCAGTAAAGGAGATGTAGTTTCCTGGTAACAGTTACTGGCAGAATTTGGCCATTATCCTCAACAATGTACCTCTGAAGGAAGATCGCCATGTTCTTCTTCAGATGTCTTGAGTTTGCGAGGTTGAAGAAAAAAGTATGCACAGATGGCAGAGATGATTCTTCCTCAGTCGTTTCCATGCTGCACACCTCAACATCTGCTTTCACAATGTCTGGAGTTCTTGGGAAAAGCCATTTATCAGTCTTGACCAGTCAAGTAAATGGTTGGGTACAGAGATGGAAGGTCACACTAAAATCAAATTGGGAAAAAACAAAAAAAAATAAACAAGAATTAACTACACCAGTGATTCCCAACCCTGGTCCTCAAGGCACAGTATCCTGAAAACCTTCCATGTTGCCCTGTTGAAATACAGCTGACTCACATTAATGGGTCATTAGCAGACTGGTGCAGAGCTCATCAGAGATCCATTTAATTTGAATCAGCTGTGTCCTAGCAGGGTAAAATGGAAAGTCTTCAGGATAGTGTGCCTTGAGGACCAGGGTTAGGAATCACTGAACTACACTATAGAGTTAATATTGCATGTTATGTAAATAAACTATTGGGAATGCAGTAAAATGTAGTGTAATAACAAAAACTTTAATCTAAATCAATGTATCCTTTCAACAAATTCTATTTCAAGGCACAGTTTCAGTCACACACAAAATGGCATACATCACTAATCACCTATTTTGTTGTGTATTTGGTCAAGTTTAATACCACGTGTGTGTACGTCAGACATACCTCTCCATGAGTAAAAAAGGGGAAGATGTTCTCTTTGAAGATGTATTGAAGAAATATAAGGGCTGCTGCACAGTTGATACCTGCAAGAGATATGGTACATTTAAAATCTAAACAACTTTAATACTTGACATTTTTGATTATGCATTTCAAAAGTTGCAGGAACCTGAAGGCAGCATACGTTGGTTCTGCATTTGGAATGAAACCTGAAAACACTGGTACTGTATGAGAAATAACATTTAATCATCACCTGATAAGTCCTCAGAGACAGCCCCCTCTCTTGCTTCAAGGTAGAATTGGTATGGTGGAAATTTCCTCGAGCCAGTCGAAGCACTTTTGGCACCATGCGGACGCAGCCTTCAGCATCAAATCTTTGTCACCATGCTGGATGGATGCACTCCACTTCATCACAGTTCTGCAATTGAAAAAATATTAAAGGAGTGATGACATAGCAGTTAAAAACTAGTTTATGTTGTTGGCATTACTGCATATGTAAATACTCCAAAGAAAAAAACGGCATTTTTTACAGCGGAGTATTGTTTTGAAACGCCAGACCTCACTTCCTCAGTAATACAGTTGGGTCCGGTGATGATATGGAGCTTTACCCGGAGACCACGTTGACTTCATTTTGATTGGCTACACCTTATTTGGCTATGACCTTATTTGGAGAATCTAGGTCAAGCTGCGATCGGAGTTTGCTAAAGGCTAACTGCTAGCAACATGGGCACTTCAGACAGTGTGAGCTACGTTTATCAGACAAGACAGCATTTTGAAAATAAATAAACTTACAGGTAATGACAAGGTTGTGGCCCCCTCCCTTAGTGTTGCTGCAGAAGTTTGCTTTTAAATCCATTTGTTTGAAAATCCAGACCTGACTGCAGAGAAGTTACTACTAGCTCCATACACGAAGCTGAATCAGACAGGGAGGGGGGGGGGGAGCGGACGGTGCATAAACCGTTAGGAGAGAGAGAGGGGGGCGCTGTTTACTTGATAGTGTGCTCTTATTGGAGCAATTAAATCACGTAGAATGATAGAACTACGTAGAATGATAGCCTGCTGTCTGATTCAACTGTTTCTGAGCAGAAAGACAAAGCTGACAGACCATAAACAGGAACTTTGATACTCACTCTGGACATTCACATGGCCTCATCAATGCACAACAGATCATATTATACACCCAAAACCCCAGAAAAGTGAAATCTGATGTCATGGCACCTTTAAAAAGCAGCTGCAACTTAACAAGATAACTTTTGCATTTAAAATTGTTTAAGTTTGGCACGTTATCTGGCGTTAGCATATTAGCGTTAGCCCGCGAGCTAACGTTAGCTCGCGCGCTAACTTCAGAGGGTGCTAACGTCAGCTAGCTAATATAAATCGCAAACTAATATAAATGTGGTACTTACTAGAGATGGGACATTTGACACAGACTTCGAAGCCTCCGACACTTGAGTGAGACAGACAAGCTCGAATCTATGCTTCGAAGCCCCAATCGAATCTGCGTGATGACTGATGACATGTGAGGCTCATTGACACGGACATCAAACCATATTACTAGTACACTTTCAAAAATGTTGCGACACCTCCATGCTTACATGATGATCATGAGATGGACAAAACAAGCCTAAGACAGTATTTCCGTTATGTTGGAAGATAAAGTTGAATGATTTATATGAAGATTGGAGCTGCTATGACTCCAACTGACCACCAGGTGTCACTGGCATGGCCGACTATATGAGGCTTTGAGGTTTCGAATCTTTTTTCCAAGACAGTTAAGCAAAAGCCTCAAAAGATTCACAAGGCTTCGTTGGCCCATCTCTAGTACTTACCTCTGAATGTCCTTGCTTTTCGGACACATCTGCTTGCTTCTTTTAGCTCTTAAACAGGTCCTCTCTGGTTAAAATCCAACAAGTGCTGTAGCTGCTGTCTGTCTCCGTCCGCAGTGCAGAGAGAGGAAAGGACTAACCGTCACCTTTGACTTCCTTCAATTTAAAAGCCAAACAAACACAAACTGACCAGGAAGCACGGTGGAATTAAAAAATGCATCCACTCTTTCTGGTGTGCAGATATAGCTCTGAAAATGAATTAAAAATGAGCTTTTGTTCATGTGAATGAATTAAGAGATAATTAAAAAAATTGTATAATGTGAAACGTTAAAAATGAATGATTTTATATTGTGATGAATAACAAAATGATCAAAATGCACATCCACTTGTAAACATTACTTTCCAGAAACAATTAATTAAATATGAGCTTTTGTTCATGTGAATTAATTAAAAGATAAATTAAAAAAAAAAATCGGTGTAATGTGAAACATGTTAAAAATTATTTTATATTGTGATGAATAAAAAAAAGGATCAAAATGCACATCCACTTGTAAACAATACCTTCCAGAAACCTATACCAGACTCTCAAATTAGGCAAATTAAACTCTACATTGAATAACAAGGGATCAATGAGTCATAGTGGGCCCCACCCCCACTCCGTTCAAAGGATTAGACAGATTGTACCCCTGTCTTAAAAAAAAAAAACTGGTACAAATTTGTACCATTTCGTGCTTTGGAACATAAATGTACCTTTCAGGCTGCCAAAAAGGTACACACAGGTACCTTGAGGTCCACTTAAGACCCTGACAGGGTACATGAATTTAAATTGTACCTTGAGAAACAGAAATGTAGCCCTACAGTACCCCTATTTCTGACAGTGTAAAAATATGTGTTGAAGCTTGAAATTAGGGGTTTTCCCTCAGAAAGTGCATGTTTGACATTAAAAAGTAAGAGAACCAACTCGGTTGGTGTATCATGGGGTGTTAACGTTCAGGTCATGGCAGATAAATGAAAATAAATAAAATACCCGGCTACATTTAGTTTTTACAACGTATCTGAAGCGCACTTGTTAGCTATAAAATCTTCAGTTGCTAGGCAACGGGACCGGAGCACTCTGGGAAATTCTGAAGGTTAAGCTTTCCCATTTCACAAAGGTTCAGCTGCTTCGGAGTGCGCAGACTACAAAGGGCACTCCGTAGCCTATTCAGTCCACATACTTGGTAGTGTGCAGACCCCAAAATGGGACATAGGCTACCTATAATCTTGAACACTGTCTCCGTCATTTCTCATGCATTTGATTCATGACTACTTATGTGAGCATTTGTACATTTGGTGGATTTGAATTGTTCATCCTCTTGTATTTGTTTCTCATGATTTTAAGTCTTTCAGTGTTAACCATGTAGAATTTATCTCTAATGGGATCTTAAGACAGAAGTGGTATTATGGCATAAACAAGTGTTTCAGTTGCAGATATTATTGTTTAATGGTCTGTTAACCAAGATTCCTATTAGGGACAATAAATAAATTACTTGACCAGAAGTTTTAGATCTGAAGTACTTATTATCAGTGTTGTAATAAGTGTACTGCTAAAACATAGCAATAACACATTTTTTCCTTCTTTTATCCAGGAAATTTCCCTGGTTTTGGTGATGTTTTCTCAATACTGGAGAAACCTAAAAAAAAAAACTCAAAAACTGTCTCCGGGTACCTGTACTCCTCCACCAGTTCACCCTGGATGGTGGTGCTGATGTATTCTGCGTCTCTGCGTACTATGTCACAACGAGCTCTTCGGTTTTGTTCATGCTCAGTTCAGGACAGAAGTTCCTCACCAGGTGAGCAAGTCCTGTAGAGCAGAGCTGTGATGTGATGTAGAAGCAGAGAGCAGAGGCAGCAGGACTGTCCCTTTGGCAAATTTCACCAGATGACGTTTAGGGTGAGAGGACCTGCAGTCATGAGTGAAAAAGCTACAGGACTGAGCTCTGGGGGGGGCTGTGGAGAACATCTGAGTGGAACAAGGTCCAGCCCCTCTCAAAGATGCCGTTTCCAGACACCAGCTCAGGCTCCTTCCCTGCCACAGAGGTGACATTCCACGTCCCGAGAGCTAGCTTCTGCAGCCGAGGATCAGACCACCAGGGTTTCCACTGCCTTCACCCGCCACCCAGCTCACACTGCACCCGACCACGCCTGGCTCCAGAGGGGGGCCCTGGTGACGTGTGTCCGGACGGTGGAAACTGGACTCCAGTGATATTTTCCTTCATAAAGGTCTTTTGAGCTGCGCTTTGTCTGGTTCCTCCCCCAGAGACCTGTTTGCAATGGGAGACCCTACCAGGGGCGTAAGCCCCCGACAACATAGCTCCTAGGATCCTCAGAACACGCAAACCCCTCCACCACGGTAAGGTGGCAGCTCATGGAGGAGAGTTTTTTTTATTATTATTATTTTAAGTATTTTTTTTATTTCATTTTTTAAAATTAATTTAGAATAAGTATTTAGAAATATAAAAGAAAAGGGAATAACACTAATAATGGTAGTAATAATAATAATAATGAAAAAATAATAATAGTAGTAATAACAAAAGTAATAATAATAATAATAATAACAATGAAAAATAATAGTAGTAATAACAAAAGTAATAATAATAATAATAACAATGAAAAATAATAA
Source organism: Atherinomorus stipes (assembly GCA_023101725.1). Lineage (NCBI taxonomy): Eukaryota > Metazoa > Chordata > Actinopteri > Atheriniformes > Atherinidae > Atherinomorus > Atherinomorus stipes. Next base: position 175,547 of record JALJCO010004936.1, read on the forward strand.
TAGTAGTAATAACAAAAGTAATAATAATAATAATAACAACAATGAAAAATAATAGTAGTAATAACAAAAGTAATAATAATAATAATAATAATAATAACAATAACAATGAAAAATAATAATGGTAGTAATAACAAAAGTAATAATAATAACACTAATAATAAGAATAGTAAGAATAACAACAACAATAGAAAGACTAATACTACTACTAATACCAATAACACTAATAATAACAATTATAATAACAATAATAACACTAACACTAATAATAATAATACTAATACAACTACTACTAATAATAACACAAATAATAAAAAAAAAGTAGGAGTAGGGTAATTGAGGGATGAAGGATGGATCACTGAGGGCAGCATCAACGCTGAGGTGAAGAGAAGAATCTGGATCTTACATGAGATTCATCAGAAGGTTGAGAAGTCCCCATAACTGGTGTTGGTGGGGACATTCCAGTATGAATGTGGATTATTTGCTGGGAAACCAGGAGGGTTGCTGTAAACTGGTGCAGACATGAAGTCCCCATAACTGGTGTTGGTGGGGACATTCCAGTATGAATGTGGATTATTTGCTGGGAAACAGGAGGGGTAAATGCGAGAAGAAGTCCCTACTGGTGTTGGTGGGGACATTCCAGTATGAATGTGGATTATTTGCTGGGAAACCAGGAGGGTTGCTGTAAACTGGTGCAGACATGAAGTCCCCATAACTGGTGTTGGTGGGGACATTCCAGTATGAATGTGGATTATTTGCTGGGAAACCAGGAGGGTTGCTGTAAACTGGTGCTGACATGAAGTCCCCATAACTGGTGTTGGTGGGGACATTCCAGTATGAATGTGGATTATTTGCTGGGAAACCAGGAGGGTTGCTGTAAACTGGTGCAGACATGAAGGTGCTATTGGGGGGAAGCTGGTATGAGTTGGGCCTGAGCTGATGATAACCAGTATCACCTGGAGGGAATGTTGGAGCAGGGATGGTGGGATCAGATGCAGGTTCAGAGGAATGATGGGATGAATCTGGAAAAAACTCTGGAATATCAACAGGACCAGAGGAAGTCTGAGAAGTGAAGGTGGAGCCAGATCCAGGTTCATTATGAGATAGACTTGGACAGAAACCTGAAAACTGACCCTCAGAGAGAGCGGAGGGTAGGAGAACATCCTCCATTTCTTTTTCCTCTTTTTCTACATTATTCTCACCTGCTTCCAGTTTTTCCTGCTCAATCACTCGTCTCTGTTTTTCCAGCTGCATAACTTTTCTCTCCTCTTCCAGAAGTTTCCTCTCCTGCTCTAGACGGTCTTTCTCCTCATGGAGTTTATGTGTCTCCATCTGCAGCTCCTTTTTCTCCTGGGTGAGTCGTATCAAACGGGTTTCCACATCACTTTGTACTCTCTCTCGCTCTTTCTTCAAGTCTTTTTTCTCCTTTTCTAATTGTTTCTTCTCTGCCTGGAGATGATTTTTCTCCTCTAACAACTGATTCTTCTCCCGTTCTAATTTATTAATCTCACCTTCCAGCATTTTCTGTCTCCTGCTCCAAACTTTTTGTCTCTCTCTATATTTTCTTTTCTCTCTCTCCACATTTTCATTGCTGTCCTCTGTGTTGCTGGTTTCCACTTTTCCACTGTGTGTTTTCTCATTCTGCTGCTCCAGAAGTTGTTTTTCCTGTTTCAGCTGCTCCTTTTCCTGCTCCAGATAGATTTTGTCCTGAGACAGCTGGTTTTTCTGCAGCTCAAATTCTTCTTTGTCCTTCTCAAGTTTCTCCACCTCCGTCTCCAGCTGTTTCTGTCTCCTGGTCCAGACAGATTGTCTCTCTCTCTGTTTAATCTTCTCTTCGTCAATCTCTCTTTTGCTCTCCTCTACTTTGCTGATTTGGACCTGAAGATGTTTTTTGTCTTTCTCTATATCAGCCTTTAATGCCTCCATTTCTCTCTTTGCGTCGGTGAGCTTTTCCATCTCTTTCGTCCCCGTCTGTTCCCGCTTCGCTATGTCTTTGGCCAGATTTTGACATTTCTCCCACATTTCCATCACTGACATGAGTCCTTGGTCGGCAGACGGAGTGTTTGTCTTGTTGAGATGGTCTGTCCCTTTTTTCTCCAAAAGCCTCCTCTTGACTAAACTCTTCCTTCTGGCCTCGAGCTCTTTCTCTGAATGGATCACCACATTTTTGGAGCGTTCGGTGGTCGCACGAAGCTTGTTCTCATCTGAGTTTGAGGCCTTCATGCCAAAGCAGAAGTTGAAATTGCTGACATTGGTATTGGGGGCGATGGTGGTCCGGTTTTTGTCAGATCTTGTGTCTTCAATGGAAAACTTGATATCCTTAACACTGGTTTCCAGTCCTTTGGTGGTCTTCGAAAACTGGTGTGTATCAGATCTTGGTTCCTCAATGCAAAATTTGAAATCTTTAACATTGGTTTTCAAGCCATTGGTGGATTTTGGCGCTTGGCCGAAAAAGCTGAAACCATTCAGACGGCTGTTGGTTCCTGCCTGAGAGGTTTCGCTTGGGCCTCCAAAAGAAAAATAATTTCTGTTTTCTGATGCCATTGTAACAGAAATTCAGCGGGGGTCACTAAACGGTTCGTTTGTGATGAAGCTGTCTGTAGACTAATAGAAAGGTTTTCTCTGAAAATCCTCTATTCTCGCCAACAGACTGCAAAGTTCTCCCAAAAGCCAAAGTCGTGTGTGCACTCGTTCAGAAATGTGAAAGAACTGAGCTCTGATGAGAATCTTCCACATATATATATATATATGCCTATGACATCATCAGTTCTGTGACACGCATGGAACATTAGAGGATTCAAAGGATATCAAAGGTTTCTATGGTGACAAGTTCCTCCCACAAAAGCTGCTAATTTGCATAAATAGGCTCCACCCACAAATAGCCCTCCTACTCGGTGTGGAATTTAATAAGCCACGTAACTATGGCAACATTTTCAAGTGAAAAATGACTGAAATGTGACAAACTTCATCTATACCTGACATGAATGCGTTTTGGTTAGGCTTTACGCGATCAGGATTTTTGGGGTCGATCACCGATTACCGATCAGAGAGTTTTAAAAAAACGATCTCCGATCATGTGAGGAAGCAAATATATCTATTTAAACATCTCGTTTACCTGTATTTATACAGTTTAATGAGTATCATTAAAAGGATTTTTGTTTTCATCTCAGTCAGTTCAGGACAAAAAATGGACAGGTTAAACATCAATAACCTCTAACGGGCATTCAGGTTTAATCAGGACAAACCAAAGTAATCTGAGCCAGTGGCACAAATAACAGCCCAACCTCAATAGTCATTACTGAAATTATCTACAGTCAGAGTGCAAATGAAGGCAGTAATGCTGCTTCAACGTTAGGGCTCACATCTGATGATGTCATATCAGTGGTCAAACTAATTGAGTGACTGTTTCCTCTGAAGACCCTCGACGTGGAAATGAACAACCTGCTGCAGCTCATGTAGTCCGGTATCACCACAGTAGGGCTGGAATATACACTGCCTGGCCAAAAAAAAAAAAAAAAAAAGTCGCCACCTGAATTTAACTAAGCAAATAGGTACGAGCCTCCTATTGGATAATTACTGCATGGGCGATTATCTTTCAGCTGGCAACAAGTTATTTAACCCCAAATGGTGCAATGACTTGCTTCTCATTTCCTGCACAACCATGTCGAAAGACACATCCGTGGTCGTGGAAAAGATGTTAGTCTGTCTGAGAAGGGTCAAATCATTGGCATCAAGAGGTGAAAACATCTAAGGAGATACAGAAACTACTGAAACTGGGTTCAGAACAGTCCAGCGCATTATGAAAAACTGGAAGGATAGTGGACCATCGTCTTCCAGGAAGAAATGTGGCCGGAAAGGCAGATGAAGTGATGCAGCATCATGCCTAGTGCTACTGTATGAGCCTGTGGGGGCAGTGTGATGATCTGGGGTTGCTGCAGTTGCTCAGGTCCAGGTTCAGCAACAGTATGAGCTCAGATAATGAGGTCAGCTGATACCTGAATATACTGAATGACCAGCTTATTCCATCAATGGATGTTTCTTTCCTGATGGCACGGCCATATTCCAAGATGACCGTGCCAGAATTTATCGGGCTCAGATTGTGAAAGATGGTTCAGGGATCATCAGACATCGTTTTCACACATGGATTGGCCACCACAGAGTCCAGACCTGAACCCCATTGAGAATCTTTGGGATGTGCTGTGGTCAGACTCTACAATCATCATCAAGATCTTGGTGAAAAATTGATGCAACAGGATGCAAATAAATCTGGTGACATTGCAGAAGCTTCTGGAAACACAGCAAATGCTGCCGCAATCAAAGCTAAAGGCGGTCCAACGAAATGTTAAATGTTTGACCATTTTTTTTTGGCGACTTTTTTTTTTTTGTTATACTTGGATGATCCCCGAGGGGAAATTAGGGTTCTGCATTTTACCCATCTCTGTACTGTGAGTATCAGAGAGCAGTGGGCTGCTACTTAGAGCGCCCGGGGAGCAGTTGGTGGTGGGGTTAAGGACCTTGCTCAGGGGTCCACAGTGGTACACCCAGGAGTCGTGTCGAGGAATCGAACCCGGGTCCTCCGCGCCCAAGCCCACAACACTACCACTGGGCTATCCACTCCCCAAATTTGGGCAGTTTTTGCAAGGTATTTGCTGTGGACGCATGCGTCAGCGTCGGGAACGTTTGTGTGCATACCTGCTGAAGCACGTGAAGAGCACGCGGCGGCCAAAGCGCTCGACACTGGAGGTCTCCGCGGTCTGGAGTCCTGTTATTTACAGTCTCTGATGGAGACACGGAGACAAACACTTGTGCTGCAACAGTTTAAGGTAAACTGTTGTTTTCGGAAATGCCGGAAATGCGCTGTGTCCTTTCAGTCTAAGGGCTGACATTGTTGCAACCGGCGGCGCCATCCTTTACGTGTGGCGTATTTGGGATTGTAAAAACTTTATTGTCCAGCACATAGTGACAGAACTCACGACAAAACCGTCACGAAGACATAAAACACATACTAGTGAGTGTCTATTCTGTTTTGTTTGTTTGCTTGTTTTGCTAAGTTTAATTGGTGTAAATGAGAGTTTTACCGGAGCAGATTCAAAATGACAATGACGTCATTGATCGGATCGGTGAATGAAAAGTTAAGGACCGATTAGAAAAGATGAAAAAAATGTGAAATATCAGCCGATCGGATCAAACCGATCTGATCGGTGGAAAGCCTAGTTTTGGTTCAATGGACTCTATTCTATTCATTTCAAATACAGTGTCATGCTTAACACCAGTCCTACCATTCACACGGAATTTTTTGATACCCTAATAAAATCTACCAAAAATCGAACTTGTTCAGTCTGGGTTGTTTCCTGCGGGTCTGTCATGCCTTATTAACTCAGTCTTTCTTATGTAAATTCATCCAGGAAGGCACCACCCAGCAACCAATCAGTAGCAGGTAGGGCTGTCCGATATTATCGTCCTATATTGGCATTAAATGTGATATTGTAAACTACTACTGTCGTTATTTGGACCGATATTTTTAAAAAAAAGCTCGTGGGATTTTGTTTTAATCGTTGCGAGATTCGTTGTTCTGTAACGTTGTTCCATTAGCAGCGGTCCAGCATGCAGAAAAGTCACTGTTATTCTGGAAGAATTTCATTTCCCAGCATTCCTTTCAGACTCATGTGACTACTGTGCAGCTGCTGCTGCTAGACTGACTTTCTTTGAAACTTCTTATAATATGTCTGGTTTTAAGGTCTTGGTTAAGTTACCAAGTTTTCAGAAACATTATAATTAGCCACATGTTGGCCAATACCTGCTAGTATCTGATATATGGCAGCCAGATGTCCAAAATGAACTCCTCTGGCTGAGTTTAGGCTATTTTGGTATCTTGGCTCTCAAAGCAGACGATAGTTGTATTTCTCAAAATATGAAAGATACAACCTCACAGTTCTCTGCATATATTGGTATTGGTTGATATCGGAATTTAAGAGTTGGACAATATTGGATATCAGTAAAAAAGCCAATATCCAACATCCCTAGTAGCAGGTGATACAGGCTATACCTTGCTACACGTTGACAAGTTAAGCTGCTTGGCAACCGTGCCATGCACTCAATCTTAAGTGAACAAATAGTTCTTAAATTTTTTGTTTCATTAATACCTATAAATTGTTGGTTTCGTATGTGTGTCATCAGTCATTTTCTGTACTGCTTATCCAGTTCAGGGTTGCAGGGGTTGCTGGAGTCTATCCCAGCTATTATCAGGCGAGAGACAACCATTCACGCTCACATTCTTACCTAGGGGCAATTTAGTGATCAATTAGCCTAACATGCTTACTTGCTTGTATGTGTGTATTTATTTTTGTTCATTTTATAGGCAACATGTAGGGTAACGGTTTTATAAAAACAATAAGCCCTTGCCCTTTGTGTCGTGCCGTGCTGTTGTAAAACCACAGCAACCCACGGCTTCTCGGGCTTATTGCTTTGAAGTGACTTGAGGCAAGATTAAGAAATGAAACTCGCGACTGCTGCGACCGGCGCTTCTGGTAACTGCAGCCATGAGCCAAGCCGTCACGGGAGTGTGCACAAACTGAAGCTATAATGTTGTTTGCTCACCTTTTTCTTCGTAGTTACACTTTTTAGTGTCTTTCAGTTGATCTGGATCGTTTTCTGACAGCAGAAGAATCCATAACTATCGCTTACAGACCTTCTTCTTTCTGTATCAAAACTGCGGATGTAGCGTCATTTGACGTCACGTCCACAGAGCAGTGCGGGAAATTCAGACACCAAATTGCAGTGCATTTTGCAGCTCACAGCCTGTTCAAGGCAACGGAGAGAAACATGGGTGTAAACGTTATTTTTAGCATTTAGCGCTTCATCACCCATTAGTATGAAAAAAAATGGACATGCATGTTTGTTTGTTTTTTTTATTTCTGCCTCAAGTCCCTTTAAACATGTCCTGTCCAGTAGCCTGACAGCAGAATGGTGATCTGGCTGTTGTAATGTGCTAGACAGATTTGCTTTGCCAAGAGGAGCCTTTTGGCTATGAAGTTCCTCTTGAATCCTAAATGGTATTCTTTGCTATTATTACTAATACTAATTTGTATGTAAACACTGGACTGTACTGGAGGAAGAAGAGTGGATAAAAGAGAAAAAAAGAGTGTACAGATGAAGATGCACAGAAAAGTAGCAAAAAGAGTAGAACACTATCAACACAAATGGGCGGTCAAACTCAGAACAGAAACCAGCTGCTACTCCTGTGAAGAAACATTATGCATACCACAACAATACGTAACAATACCATAACAATCCAAGAAAACACTGTAAACAAAGTGTAACTACTGTATGTAAACCATGAACACAACAAAAAGCAGGTGCGTGTGTGTAGTGGTGTGTGTGAGTACACTCCTGGACAAAATATCAAGACTGCAGAAAAAAAAAATTACAACCTCTACATACATATCCCCTACCACCACAGGGTCGGGGGCAAAAGAAAAAAAAAAAACTGAACAAAAATTCTTCCTGAAACAGGAAGATCAAAATTATTATGAAATCAAGTTTGGGTTCACTATGACAACACTTACCTGTAAAACTAAGTTAAAACTAATTTTAATTCTCTTAACATTTTACAGAATCAAAGGTATGAACAATTTTTATATATACAGTATTATTAGAAATATATACATTTTCATAGTTTTTTGTTTTTTCTTGTCTGTTTTAATATAATTTTATATTCTAAAGAACAATGTCAGGAAATATTTACATAAAAGTTGAGGAGGTTGCAATATAGATTTTGTGTACAATATCACTTTAGGGGCCCTTGATACAGACTCTAAGAGATGCTTTGTAACATCCTGTCTTTTAGAGCCAATAAAAATGACTAAATTAAACAGTGCATGAGAGTGTCTACAACTCTCCGTGTAGCATCCCTTTATCCTGTGATATTTAAGAGCATTTCCTGGATAGTTGGGCCCCGTTAATGCAGACTCCAACTGAAAATCATCCTGGTGTTTGTTAGGGTTATCTGTGCAAGCTACTCTTCTTAAGTGTAAACTTAGGCTCCATTCATGCAGGCTCGATGTTGACTTTAAACAAATGATTAAAGCTCTGGTAAGTCTAACAGATACTGAATAGATTCAACAGACTTCTGTGCCCTATAGCAGACACTGAATGTTACTTAGGCCCCTTTCATGTAGGCCCAAAGTAATATTTCAGTGATGTCCAATAAGAGTAAGGCTCTTCACGTGCCATTTTCCATGTTCTATGTCTGGAAAGTACAGAAAAGATGTTCATTGGCCACATTCACACACATCAAAAGCTGTACACAAATAAAAACAACAAACATATATATATATATATATATATATATATATATATATATATATGAATAAAACAAACTTTCTGCCAAAAAATCACACACAGTTTAAAACCACATACACACAACCTCATAGACAGACATGGCCCAAACAACTTTTATCTAATCTCCATAAAAATGGATTAATTTAGTGAGTTTTTTGCGAACAATCTTGCCTTTCTTTTATCATGTTTGTCTCCTGCCGTGCTATATGATTTAATCTAGTTTTGCAGTACCATGCAGAAGCCATCTTTACCAGAACATGGACATGGTTAGCTTCAACACACGTCAAACATGTGGTTGTGCAGCTGTGGGAAGAGATTTTTCTCTGAACAGTCAGAAAGCACCTGGGTGACAATGGCTTCTGTTGTTCCTCTTCCACGTGGAGCCTTTCCCTCATTGGCATTTGGAAACCATTGGAAATATCTTTCAGTTGCATGGCAAACTGCAGTGATGCCTTGTGATGGTTTCTGTAAGCCACCTCTATCCTTCAATGTCAAGAATCGATGCACCGATCCATCTGATATAAGCGCCTGCGGAGCAAGGCATGCAAGTAATCTTCTGCTTCATCTTTTTCACAATGAAGCCAGTGATGTAAGAGATTGCAGCTTCCTTGTACTCAGACAGGTAGTTGACATCTGGAAGGTCAGAGATGGCATCATCCTCAGGTGCAAGCACTTCTACAGACTCCACATCCAACCTGCGTGCAATGCTCACTGTTGCAGGTGTTGAGTCAAGGATGGTTGTGTTGTCACTTAGAAGACAGTTACCTGTGCCCTTTTTCACCTGGTGCCGTACAAGTAGGCGCTTGTCTGCCCCTCGGAACTATGGAGCCAGATCAGTCTCAATTATAATATAATCACGCAGTGTTTTCCACAAATGCAGATTCTCTCGTTCACAGTTGTATTTCAAATTCAGAAATGCATATGTTCTGTTTACAAATGCACACACTCTGTTTCTAAAATAGAATTTTTATGCAAACTTGTAATATTAATTCAGAAATGCACACAAACTGTTTCACAAATGCACACACTCTGTTTCACAAATAGAATTTTTATGCAAACTTGTAATATTAATTCAGAAATGCACACAAACTGTTTCACAAATGCACACACTCTGTTTCACAAATAGAATTTTTATGCAAACTTGTAATATTAATTCAGAAATGCACACAAACTGTTTCACAAATGCACACACTCTGTTTCACAAATATAACTTTTATGCTCACTTGCAATCTAAACTCACATATCATACGAATAGCTGAATGTGCATTTACAATCTGTTTCTCATTTGTGAACCTCTGTGTATTTGTGAGAAATCGGTTCAGTCATTTTTGAGACTCATCTGACTTTGCGATGGTCAACAAACGTCACAATTGGCTGATAAATCTGTCAATCAAATTTACGACTCTGACTGACAGAACTGGGTGTGTTCGCTTTCAGCCAATCGCATAGCTCCTTACACTTTCCCCACTATCGCAGAGCTACCGTTATTTGCGCATGCGCAGTGCAGCTGAAACGAGACAAACGGCGGACATGGATCAGTCTCAACCAGTAAGTAACACATCTACTTCGTTTTGCTTATAATGTTATTGAACCATGAATTCGCGTCTTGTCTCACTCCCGAGTCCACGACAAGCAGATAGACACATTCTTTCGACGATGCGTGCAGAGTTCGCCCATCGTTAATTAGCTTAGCTCCAATGCTAGGAGTCAACGATATATATTAGCATTAGCCTGCCTCGCCTACAGTCAAGGTGCGATTTGTTGGGGGTGTGTGTGTCTGTGGGGTGGGGTTGAATGATCCGGGTGGTTTCTCCCCTCATTTGATTAATCTTCAGCGGCGAAGGCCAACAAAAAAGCAGCGACAATAACTCTTTCTGATCTCTCTCTCCCTTTTTTCTTTTCTTTTTTTTTTATTCCAAACGGGAGGCTGAGCCAATGTTCAAAATAAGCGAACAGTGTTTGTGTACGGCTACGGCTCGCCCCCATTTAGCAGAGTCCTCCCCCATCCAGTTTGTCCTCCTTCCGGCGGGAGTTGCGGTGTAATCCGGATTTTTCATATACTCTGTCCACATCCTCAGCGCGAAGCCCGAGGCTTTATAAGATGAGAGAAGACGGTTTGGAAGTTGGAACTTAACGGAGCTTTCACCCCCCTCAAACGACTTAATTTTAATTTACAGATCTGCAAAATCAGACGGTGCTTTATCAGCTGAGATGTTTCAGAACACAGTGTGCACGATTATATTTGATTAGAAATATTATTCCTTTATTGGCTTCCTCACAGAAGTTAACTCCTGGGTTAACAAACTGCTGCGTGTGTTAGGGATAGTGTTAGTCCCGTAGAAATCATTTTCGTCCTCTCTTATAAAGTCAGACATAACATCCGTTGTTGCGATCATCTTCTTCTGGGAGTGAGGCAAGACACTCAAACAAAACAGATGTTGGCGTGTCACTTTTAAAGTAATTCATTGTGTTTGTTGACAAATGTTAGAAATATTGTATCTACAAACTAATTTATAAATTAATCAAGATGGTGTTGAATGATTATATGGGCACAACTTTCATTTAATTTGATACAACAGTGTTGGTTGCCAGCTTTCAACGGTGGGGTAGGCGACAATTCAAGTCACCTGTTTGGATGTGACACCAGGTGATCCACTAATTTGTAAATGTCTCAATTTTATTAACTGATCACTGACGCTAAATAATAATGCTAACTACATTTAAATGATGTATAACAGCTGCGTGGTGTTTGCATTGTGTAAAGCGAAACGGCGCTCATCTCATCCAAGGCTTGCCTGTGAAGCTCACTCCCAGATAATTGTGTGATTATGGAAACCCTCATGTTGACCTTTTCAGAGTACAAAGAGAACGCTTCCCATCCATCTAGGTTCAATCTTGTGTTGCACTACCTTGGTAGTTAAAGGTGTCATAACCTGCCGTTTTACATACACAATCCTTCTTAAATTATCTTCAAATGAATTTTTAATTCTAGTTGGGTAGGAGGAAAATTTAATGAGCTCATTTTAACCTCTTTTAATCCCCAACTATTGTTTGTCGCGAGAATACGTACGAGAGTTTGACCTGTCTGTAAGCGCGTTCACGGAAACGTCAAAGCCAAAACAAAGTTTTATCAGGACAGAGCAGGTGAAGGAAATGATGTCCCAGCAGAGAAAAACGTGATAAAACGTAACGGTGCGGTTGATGGAGAGGATCCGCAGAGTAAAAGGGCTGGACTCTGATGAATATAAAGAGCGGATGTCTGACGTGAAGGTAACCAAACAGTTTTAGCTTCTGTAGTTACATCAGCAGCTTGTCCGCTCGTCAACCACCCTTTACTGGTCTCTTACACAAAAAGATAATAAGTTACACAGCAGCAACACTTACCGACTGCACATCCTCACTGATAAATATAATCCACTGCTCCCTGGTAAAGCTGTCCGTCCTGTTAAAGCACTGAAAACTGCTGAATTTCTGCTGAGGCAACTCTGCACGGCAACCCCTCTCCTCCTCCTCCTCCTCGTCGCCGGCGTCCTTTCTGACAAAGCTGGTCTACTCCGTGGCAGGTAAAAATCGGCAGCCTTCGGGTGGTGCTAAAGAGGCTAGCTTAGCAATTCGCTTGCAGCCTCTCTAGTTCACGTCATAACAGCTGATCATAACGACTCCACGGCAGGTAATCGGCAGCTGCTTTTGGGTGGCGCTAAAGAGGCTAGCTTAGCAGCTAACAGCCTCTTTAGTTCACGTCATTCGGAGAAAGAAATCCAAACCGCGTACTGTGAAGAGCGCGTGCTTGTGGCCGAGTCTGGTGAGAAGATGAGCCCGCACTCAAAGACAAAGTTACTTTTACTTTCCGGAGTTTCTGGCACGTTATAACTGAGGTCCCGTTCCAGTGCACATGTTTTAACGGGAAAAAGTGGCATTTCCGGGTGATGACACCTTTAAGGGATATTGTGTAAGTTCTCCTATGTTTTATTCCTTTCAAAAAACTGATTATTTGGTTCAAAAGTGTTTTTCATTAATCAGTAATCACTCCCATCAACAAACTGAAGTGCTCCTCTAAGTTCTAAATTCACCGTTCGTATCATTCATTTACACATCGAGCGGGGCGGCTCGGTGAAGGCTGCCATGTCGTATTGCCATGTTTTGCGTTCGGGAGAAGCGTGACAGTAGGAAAACACAGAAACTCACCGGACACACCGGAGTTATCAGCTCAGTTCGAGGTAATGCCTTTGAAATGTCACTGGCTGCAGAGGGGAGAGACTAGCATCTCACTGATGCTGCGTTCACGTGCAGTCGGGCAGACGGCCGTTGGTAACAAACCAGATGTCATTTTAATCAATGAAGCCGAGCGAAAGACGGTAAAACATGGGTCAGGGAAAACAATACGACATCGCCATGACAACAAATCAGATGTGGACTGATGTCACTGTAACTGATGGACCACATCTTCACATAGAGGCTGGTGATAACTTTACATGCAGCGGATGTCGTCGGCCTGCCCGGTTTCACGCAAATGCAGCATGAAAAGTACGAGGGGTCTGCTCCGATTACACAGTGTCCCTTTAAAGAAATATATGAAAAAGCACATCTTCAAAATCAGGGTATTGAGCCCTGGCACATGGAGTTTCTAAATAAGCATTGCTTTATCATTTCATGTTCTTGTGACTACTGTCAGTGTCTTTTAAAAGCTTTTTTATTCATTGTTCATTTATTTTTTTACAGGAACTATCACCTCTGGTCATGCGTACAGCGCAAGCTTTATGTGAATTATTGGGCAGCAAGTTATCATCGGCCCCCGGCTGCCTCACAAGGGACCAGCCAGAGGGCAAGCCAGAGCATGCCAGTCATGGCAGGAGGCAACGGCCACACTTCTGTACCCAGTGCTCCTACAGTGAGGCAGGCCTTAAAAAGGTGATGCAGTTCTAATACATTGGGCAACACAAGATCAAAAGATAAGTCTAGGGTCCTGTCCCAGCACCTTCACTTCCATCCTTGCACCCCTAGAATGGGCGCTCCTGTTGAGGGGTTCAAGTGCGCAGTGTGTCCAAGTTCTCCAGGGCGGAAGTCAGCCATGCCCTCTTTGCGCCCTCAATCCACATTTCGGTTGTCAGCATCCATGCAGAGAAGCATTTTGCCCATATTTCATTGCTGTGTGTGACGTTTTGAAATAAAGGCAGAACGTGACTGGTAATAAGCTCCTGCCTGTGGTGAAAAAAATGCAATTTCTGATGTAAATATTGAAATATTTAGTATTTTACTGTAGGTGACATAATTACTGAAGTTTGCCATGTTACTTCAAAATATGCTTTGAATATTAAAAATGCAAAGCATTTGAATAATGAAAATGATCAGTTTACTGATAAAAGTAGTTGTATTTAATTTTTATTTACACTTTTATTTACAGAGGTACTTCCCATTGAGATGAAGCGTCTTCAACAATGGACACATGTTTACCTGACATACATGTTTTTATAGACGTGGACATTTATGGACATTCTATGCCAACAGGAAACAGTCACAGATCAGACAATTTAATCATTCTACATTTAGTTTAGAATGTAACAGTTATATAACATGTACTTTGGTGAAATTATACAGCCTTCACAAGAATTAGTTCAGTAATGTGTGCAATTAAATGTGCATTTCGTAACATATTTTACAAATGTACTGAATGAAATTACCACTCATTCTGCTTAGATCTGTAAACGACATTACAACAGGAACAGAAATGAAGCTCGCACCAAGATTCTACATTTTCCGGTCCGCACCTTTCTGTTCCATTCCGCTCTGTTCGCACGGAGCAGGAAACTTACGTTGTAAAGTGCAACGCCCACTACATCACTTGCGCTCCACAGGTGTTGGAGCCCGGGGAGAGAATGCGCGAGGTATGTTCTGACAACTTATGAATCAAATAGCCTTTCACAATGATCAACGCATACAATTTGGTGAACAGCAAACCCCGCACAGATGAACCGCACGAGGATGCAGACAGTACAGAGTTCAGCCTTTTATTATTGTCACGATCAATAGAAACAAGTGTTTTACCTTGGGGGATTTTATGTTTTCCATTTTTATTCATATCAATGTCTCATTTATACACGTTGCGCATGCACAAAATGGTGCCTAAAACTGGTGTACACCAGCTTACACGCAAAAGTTGTGATTTATAAAAAGCTAATTTGACGGGAAATGCAGTGTTTATAGAGCCCGACCGATATCGGGCCGATTTGGCGTCTGGCTTCATTAATCGGCCAAAATGTGGCCGATATGAAAATTCTAGTTTTGCTTCAAACGGCAATAGAAACTTGCTGCGCGCTTCTGCTCTCCCCCTCCCTTCCTGAGAGCTGCTCTCACAGGCTGCTCCTTGCCTCCCTCCCCTCCCTTACAGAGAGCTGTGCCTTTCTCTGCACCTCCCTACCCCCCTCCCACACACACACGCTGCGCAGGCAGAGAGGAGAGCAGACCGATGCAGACGTTTAGTTTCCTCCTGGTAAGTTGGGACTTTCTAAAACTACATAAAAAACTACACTTTAGTGCACACAGTAACTGAACAAACGCCCCGAGGGAAACACGCTGTGCCAGAGCGCATTAAGGAGAGCAGGCGAGTTTTAAATGCGCTAGTTTTAGCGACAATATTAGCATTTTAACTGAGCTTGGGCTGCCTCTTGTGAAATAAACAAAGATGCAGCTGCTAACTCCATCTCTGCTATTAGCTAATGTCAGACTGTTATACAGCTAACTCCATCTCTACTATTAGCTAATGTTAGACTGTTATACAGCAGTAAACGCTGTGTAAGTCGCCTCTTTGTGACACAACGAAAGATAAAATGCAACTGTTAACTCCCATCTCCTGTTATCTAATATAAAATTATTATATTGTGTCCTCTATACTTCATGCCATGCAGGTTTTACTGGGACTCGTAAATTCAGAAGTTTAAGTTTGGTGCTTAAAAGATGCAAAATGAAGTAAGAACGATGCTGTTTCAGATGATGACAGCAGCCAGAGGGACAAAGGTGCAGTGGCAGCAGAGCTGGCTCTGCGCCAAACCCTTTCTCCATAGCAAAGTTCAACGCTGAGCGCAGCAAAATGAGTGAAGATGAGACAAACATCACATCAAACATCACACTTTTTTATATATATATATATATATATATATATATATATATATATATATATATATTTCTGTTGAACCACAATTCAAAATCAATGTCAGGATTTTCATGGAATTTTTATTTGTTATTACTTTTGTCAGTTTTAAGTTACTTTAATGAGAGCTGATTTTTTTTCTTTTTTTAATTGGACGGTATTAATCATTTTGAGGATGACATTCAGAGGAGCAGACTTGATCCAGAGAAGGCAGACATGCTAATTTTCTTGGAAAAAAATAGTTGATTTTCTTGTAAATTTTTCAGAGTTCAGAGATCATTCTCATGTGGGAAGGGGTGAAACACACATGAAACACCACATCAGAGTTCAGTGGTTGCACTTATTTCCAGATAAAGCTTCTTTTTGTTCTAGATGTTTTTGTTAGTTTCCCCTGTTTTTCTGTGACATTGAGTATCTGCTGATACTCAAATGTAGAGCACATTGAAAAAAAGTAAGCTTTTTGTTACAAGCTATACATTGTTTCTTTTCATATACAACGAAGCATCAGACATTGATAAGAAAATCGATAAGGAATCGAATCGATAAGCTGCATCAATAATGGCATTGACATCGATAATTTCTTATCAGTTATCATCCCTACTGTCACTTGTATCTATATGATAACGTGCCCTGGCTGTTCCATTTTAAACCTTGTCCTTTGGCTGACTGGTTAGCTTGCATGTCTTTTATATGGGAGACTGGGGATCGATCCCCGTCCAGCCTCTCCTTATGTTCTGTCACACTCAAACATTTAACTGCCCCTTCATATCAAATTATTGTCATGGATCACTTTATCGTATCCAGACCAGCAGCGTTATTTATGCTGCACAGGTGAG
Organism: Atherinomorus stipes; assembly: GCA_023101725.1. Classification (NCBI taxonomy): domain Eukaryota; kingdom Metazoa; phylum Chordata; class Actinopteri; order Atheriniformes; family Atherinidae; genus Atherinomorus; species Atherinomorus stipes. The sequence goes on from JALJCO010004936.1 coordinate 191,864, forward strand.
CTGAAACTACAAGAACCATTCAAATAAATAAAAAAGTCCGTCAGCAAACTTGTATGTTTAATCAACATTTCATCAAAGTTTTCTCACCAACATCTTCCTCTACCCCATGATATATGTGATATATTTACCACATTAATACAGAGATTGTGACCAGTTGTGTGGCAGTCAGACTGATTGATGTAAACATGTAAATACCGTGGAGACACTCGTGTGTAATGCTGTGCATGGATGCATCAGTGCTGCTGGAGGACCTACAGATGGAAGAATTAGGAGGGATTCATGTTCACGGATTCACCAGGATTTCCTGGCCCGATAATATGATGACGATAACTGGCTAATAAACATATTTACTTTTGTTGTCTATGAACTGGACCTAGATAGACCGAAACCGTCTATCTGCCCACCCCTATGCATCAGTAGTTGCTGACCACAGCGCACTCCGTCGTGGAGCTATCAACCTCACAAAGACTGGCGGAGGTGTTTAGATGCAGGAGGGAGGGGGGCATTGCTGCACCACACCAAAAAGGTGTTCTGTGTTCTGCACACAGCTCCACTGACACGGTGTTTCCTCCACAGTTCCACAGCAACTTCTGGAACAAACAACTGTTACATCATTCACTGCCACAACAATGTGCTGATGCTCAGCAAGACTTAAGTTTATCCATGATTCCACCTGTGACACCCAGATAAAATTATTTTGTGAGGCTCCAACTCACCAAAAAGCACCTCCACTTCAGTCTCCGTTCAATTGCAGTTTTGTTGCCTTTTCGATCACCATGATTAAGCTTTAAATGCCTCAGATCAGCTGGTACATTTATATGCAGAAGCATCCATAAGGTGCTTTGCATTGACCATTTATGGTAGAATGTGGGCGTGTGGGGGCGCAACATTGTCAAATTCACCTGTGCAACTTTCCAGGAAGAGTATGATTTATAGAAGGGGAAATTGCTTGAATCTGTGCGTGCTAATGGTTTTATACATGGGAATATTTTTCGCGTACGCAAACTTTTGGTTGGGCGCAATTAAGCTTTTAGTAAAGATCCTACGGGCAGATTTATAAATGGAACCTATAATTTTTGTAGACCGATGTAAATTACTTGTCTGGTACATAACACTCCAATTATTACAGGTGATGATTTTAATCAAACTGCTTTTTCACGTATTTTACGTTTGGATTCAAAAATGTGTTTACTGTGACAAATCCAGGATGTAGTCCATCTCCATGTTCCTGTGTGGTGCAATCTGAGCTGCAGCGAGCATTGATCCAGCCTGCATTAAAAAAAAATAGAGCAGAAAGGCGGAGAGAACTGGCTCTGCACCGATTTGGGCATAAGCTCAGCGCATGAGGCCGTGCGTCACCGGAGCCGCATGGAGCATGTGGACTGCAGGTCATTGAATAACGTCCCAACATGTTTGCTGCACCGAACAGGAATGGAATATGTGGAATGAAGGGGTCAGTTTGGAAGCAGTGACATGAAATGATATTGTGGTGCAAGATGATGGAGGAACCATCACTGTCCCAATTCTGCCTTTTTCCCACACTTGCAACCTGCATAGGACCTTTTATTTTACATTAACCTTTTGAACCCTAGCATCCCTGTTCTGAGAGGAAATTGCTGAAAATAGCAGATCAGCCTCTTGCTGAATGACATTGTGAGCTTGTAGATCTGCTTTTTTTTTTTTTTTTTTTAAAGACTTGTGGTGTAGAGGGGAAAAAGAGCAGATCAAGCACAGAGCCAATGGTCACGTTAACTAAGTATTGAGATTAAGTGGCTAAATATCTGAAAATACATCTTAACAGATCCAAATGTTCATAATTAAGAAAAAGTTTTTTTAAACAGCACTGATAGTGCTGTCAAACAAGTCTCTATAAAGTGATCTAACATTTTATCTACAACATAATTTTTATTATATGTAGTGGGAGGTCCCTGTTTCACCTCTCAGCAAGGTTTCATTAAACTTAAAAAAATGCTTAAGACCTCCGTATCTCCAATCTGGAAAAAGAAAGCACACACACACACCATACTGTTTTGCTAACATAGTTCACTTATTCCCACACCAGGCCATTCCCACACATCTTCAGTAAAACCCAAGGATCAACCGAGGGGAAAATACTATCTGCTCCAGCCACTTCTGTTGTGAGAACAAACTTTCATGTATATGTCCTTCCAAGACCCACTGAATTTACACCAAAGGGCTCTGCAGAAGAACTACAGCTTGCCACTGCCGGGCTTGGGAAAAGGATGATACGTTTTTCAGAGAACTGGGCCACAGTCAAGTAATCAGTCTATACTTGATTATGAATACATACAGTATTGATCAGCTGCTGTATAGTGAGTTTTTTCCTTAAAACTTTTTTCTTTTCTTTTTTTTAAAGATTGAAGCTCAACTTTGGGAGGAATTTCCCAAACTGAAGACCTTGAAAGGAGGCTGGATGTTTTACAAGTCCACAGGTAGGATTTAAAATCTCCGCTGATGAAAGATGCTTAATCTGTTTTACATGTTAAAAGCCCCAGATAGGGGCATCAATGGCTTTGTAGTGGAGCAGGTGCCCCATAGCCTGCTGCCCTTGATGCATGTCCTTTCTCTCATATGCTCATTTGTCCTATCAATTTGATGCTTAAGAAAGTTTTTCTGGCACAAATTTTCTTGTCTGAAAGTAATTAATGCATGGTTATGTTTTGCACACTATTTCTGTTTTATAATAGGGGGTAGAGTGGACGTCGCAAGCTGGCATCAATTTTACAAGGCCCTGAGAATTTTCTTTGAGACACTCAAAGTGGCATCCAGCGGTGGCAAGAACACTTTATTTCTAGTTCCACTACAGGAGCAGCTATCTGTTGAACCCCTTCCCTATGACTCTCCAGAGTTTGCCAACATGCCAAAGGCAAACTGCATGAAATGCGGGAGTCTAATGCCATTGCAGCTGCTACCTTTACATTTGGAAGGGATGCAATGTAAGTTGTGCAACTTTCTTCTATTTTTTTTCTTGTTCTTATGTGCAAATGACTGTTTAATGTCTACATCTATCTCTCCCTCTCTCTTTTTTTTGAAGGTGGATGACTTTGAGGCATCTCCTGATGAAGACTGCACAGTTATTGAGGAACCAGTTCTCCATACTACAGGTCTCTCAGACCTTCCTACCAATGAGATTGGGGAGTCTACAAAGATGGGAGAATCAACTGCAATGGAAAAATCATGTGAGGTAATTGTGGAGATAATAAGTGCTCATTCTTCATCCACCATTGCAAGCAAAGCAGCATAAATTTCACTCAAAATAATGTGATTATATGTATATTAAATAGGTGGGGTATATCACCACATTGTTTTATGAGGTGCACACAATGTACTCAATTAAGATCATAGACATACAATATTTGCTAGCTATAGTAAAATATCATTCTTGTATAATAAACAGTTTTAGTTTTTCAATTTTCATTTTGCAGGTTTGCCCAATCTGTCAGGAAGCATACCCAATTGATGCCGCCATTTCATGCCAACATGTGTGCTGAAGGGTAAGATGGGCATAATTACGATCCAGATAAAATGTTTAAAGGGACTTCAGGCAAGATTAAGAAAGAAACTTGCGACTGCTGCAACTGGCGCGTCAGGTACCTGCAGTCACAAGCCAAGCCGTCACGGAGCACAAACTGAAGCTATAATGTCGTTTACTAACCTTTTTCTTCGTAGTTCCACTTTTTAGTGTCTTTCAGTTATTCTGGATCGTTTGCTGGCGGCAGAAGAATCCATAACTATCTAAACGATAGTTATGGATTCTTCTGTTTGGATTCCAG